>VMDR010004318.1:0-61321 GCA_007922815.1 Macrotus californicus | reverse complement strand
GTTTCCTTGATGCCAGATTTTATTAAGATAAAGCAGAAAGACACTAAAAATTGAAAGATTAATTATTTTATCTAATGCTCTGGTTTTCAATAAAGAATAAAATTAATGTTTCAAAATAAAAATAATAATAGAGTAGAAAATCAAATGAAGATAGTGATCACTGTAAGCCAGTACTAGTTCAGAAAAGTTTGGTAAATGTGAGCCAGATAATAGTAGAATTAAATGAAGTCATATCCATTAAATAGACTATATACCAAAACAGACAATGGATTAATGTTAAACTTGAGGGAGAACTTTTGGGGTGTGTCACAAAACTCTGCCCAGAACTAATCATGTTAATTATATTTATTAATGAGATAAATATATATCAAGTATGCATATTTGTAGATTAAATTAGGAGGATTGTTGAATGTTGGGAAAAATGAAAGGTTTCAGAGATAACTTAGAAAACTGTACAGCAGGCCAAGTCTTTACAAGATTAAATTCAAGAGAAAAATATTAAAAATTGGGTGTGTAAGACCCCAATAATTTAAAGATCCTCATTAATTGAAGGGTTTATATGACTCATTCCAATTACAGGGCATTGAAAGAGTCCTGTATTATTACTTTTTGTCACTACCTCTCCGTGTCACGAGGGGTAATTTGTGCACTTGTTGCCCTCCTTGCACATGATAATCCAAGCAGGGCCTTATTTGAACACTCACATTTTTTTTCAGTGCAAACACTTCAAGCCCCATGGAACATTCAGCTATGAGCATGGAGGGGGCACTAGAAGCAAGAGGCCAGGACAGACAATATCCACCTCATGGCAGGTTGCTCACTTACTCCTAAGATATAATGACCAGTATTTTTAAAATTGCAACAACCTTAATTTACACTGTCGGAGCTGGAATTAGCACAGTTGCTCCCACCAGACTAGTAAAGAGCCAGAGAATGGAGTGACTTCATGGTGCATGTGTAAGAGACTAAAAAGTTTCAGACAGCCATAAACTCAGTTGTGTAATGGGATTTACAGAAAAGTTTAGTTTCTCAAGGATTCAACATGGAGACCTAATGGATCTCTCCACTAATTTCAGATCTACATATCAAATTTCCTATTCATATTTCATTATCTAGTAGATACCTCAAACTTAACATACTAAAAATTGAATTTTGATTCCCCCACATAGACTTTCAAACCTGCTCCTCCTGCAATCTTCCACATATTAATAAATGGTAATTTCATCCTTCTAGTTGTTCAGGCCAGAAAGATGTCACCCTAGATTTTTCATCCATATCTTAAAAAAATATCCAGCCCTGGCTGGTGTGACTCAGTGGATTGAGCACCAGTCTGCGAACCAAAGGGTCACTGGTTCGATCCCCAGACAGGGCACATGCCTAGGTTGCGGGCCAGGTCCTTAGTAGGGGGGCTCCAGAGGCAGCCACACATTGATGTTTCTCTCCCTCTCATTCTCCCCCGCTACCCCTCTATAAAAATAAATTTTAAAAATCTTAAAAAAATATATCCGGCCTCTGCCCTGACCTGTATGGCTCAGTTGGTTGAGCTTCATCCTGCTCACTCCACTCCAGCCATCGTGGCCTCCTTGCTGTTTCTCAGACATAACAAGGGCACTCCCACTTCAGGGTCTTTGTATTTGCCATTCGCATTACCTGGAATGGTTCCCCCCAGATTTTAGTATATTTCACTTCCTCACTTCATTTAGGACTCTGTTTAAATGTTAACCTCTGAGAAACTTTTCCTTACCGCCCTATATTGAATAGTGTCTCACTCAATGGAATAGATAGAAGAGTTCAAAAATAAACCCTCACATTTAGGTTCAGTTGAATTTTCACAAGGGTACCAAGAAAATTCACAGGGAAAGAGTAGTCTTTTTAGTAAATGGTGCTGGGACCACTAGGTATCCAAATGCAGAAAAATGCAGTTGGACCCCTACTTTGTATCATATATAAAAACTAATTAAAAATGGATCAAAGAGCTAAATGTAAGAACTAAAAACCCTTAAAACATAGGGGTAATTCTTCATGACCTTGGATTAGGTTTCTTAGATACAATACCAAAAGCACAAGCAACAAAAGAAAATACAAAGTGGACATCATCACAATTTAAAATGTCTTTCAAAGGACAATATCAAGAAAGTGAAGATAACCCACAAAATGGGAGAAAATTTTTGCAAACCATCTGATAAGGGACTTGTGTCTAGAATATAAAGAGTTCTTACGACTTAATAATAAAAAAACCCTAATTTTAAAATATGCAAAGGTTCTGAATAGGCATTTCTCCAAAGAAGATATACAAATGGGAAAAAAAAAGCACATGAACAGATGCTCAATATCAATAGCGATCAGAGAAATGCAAAATCAAAACCACAAGAAGATATTACTTCACACCCACTAGGATGGCTATCATAAAAAAACAGATAATTACAAGTGTTGGTAAGAATGTGGAGAAGTTCAAACCCTCATATACTTCTGTTGGGAATGTAAAATGGTGTAGTTGCTTTTGTAAGAGTCTGGCAGTTCCTCAAAAGGCTAAACATAGAGTTTCACATGACCCAGTAATTCTACTACTAGTTATGCAGTTAAGAAATGAAAACTGTGCCCATAAAAAACTTGAACACAAATATTCACAGAAGCATTATTTATAATAGTCAAAAGTAGGAACAATCCAGATGTCCAACAATAGATAAACAATGCTGTATCCATACAATGATATATTATTTGGCAATTAGAAGGAATGAAGTAATGTGCTGCAACATGGATGAAACATGAAAATGTTATGCTAAGTAAAAGAAGCCAGTCACAAAGGACCACACATGGTATGATCCTTATTTGTACAAACTGTCCAGAATAGACGAATTGAAAGAGACAGAAAGTAGGTTAGTGATGGCCAGCGGCCGAGGGAGGGAGGAACGGGGTGTGACTGCTTTCTTTGTGGAATGATGAAAGTACTCTGAAATTGACTGTGGTGGTGGTTGTGCAACTACGAATATACTACAAGCCATCAAACTGTATTCTTTAAATGGGCGAATTGTATGGTATTTGCGTAATATCTCAATAAAGCCAGTAAAATAGGAAGTAGTACCTCCCACTACTATTATGTATTCCTTTTCCTATTTTTCTTCATAGCACTTGATCACCATATAACATGTTCTGTTTTACTTATTCATCTCGCTAATGTCTATTTCCCCCTACTTGAATATAAATTCCAAGAGGGCATTGTCTTTGTTCTTATTACATCTCCAGTGCCTAGAACAGTGCCTGGCATATAGTAGATACTCAGCAAATGTTGCTGACTGACAGAGTGATTGAAACTTAAGGCTTCCAGTTCTTTTTCATTCTTGTTTATGCATGAAAGAGAAAAAACTTAAAAACACTTTTTCACGGAGCTCACTCAGCATTTACCTTAGTGGCACATAGGCTTTTTTTTCTCTCTTCCAAACAGATATACTTGAATTGAACTATGTTGATGTATAGGAAAGGCAACTACCTAGTAAGATTTTATCCAGTTCTCTTAAGTATTCATTCAACAGCTAATTTATGAGTAAGACACCAAGTTCAGTGTTTCTTATAAAGAAGTATTACATCGCCCTGGCTGGCGTAGCTCAGTGGATTGAGCGTGGGCCTGTGAACCAAAGGGTTGCTGGTTCAATTCCCAGTCAGGGCACATGCCTGGGTTGCGGGCCAGGTCCCCGGTGGGGGGATGTGCGAGAGGCAACCACACATTGATGTTTCTCTCCTTCTCTTTCTCTCTCCCTTACCCTCTTTCTAAAAATAAATAAATAAAATATTTTAAAAAAAAGTGTTACATCATCCTTTCCCTGAAGTGTGCTGCATTAAAGTAGCAAGACACACTTAGGAATTTAGTTAAGTACTCTCTATGCATTTGTTATTGAGAGCCTGGTACTGACATACTGCCAAGCCAATTCTTTGTTTCATATTGTACAATAACCCTGTTATGATAGTAGCTACTAATTGGTTTGCAATAGTAATATTCTACATTTGCATTATACTTATAAATTCATAAATAGTTTCATCTATCCTCAAAAAATGCCTGTGAGGGTTGTAGTATTCTCGTTTTAAGGCAGATGAAACTGAGGACCAACAAGGTTGAGATTTACTCAAGACCTTACACTAATTGTCAGAGTCAGAGATTGACCTCACAACTAAGGACTTCACAATGCTGTTTTCTCTGACATCTAGCCTTCACCTCTCATTGACTAGTTTAGAAGATGCGTTTACTTCTGTTATGTTATTTTGTCTCCGGAATTAAACAGCATAAGTATTCTCCATTTTACAGATGAAGAAACTGACGTAGAAAGGCTGTGACTTGTCCATGGTCATTCAGTTAGTAAGTAGCAGGGCCAGCTAGGACTTAAATTTGGTACCCTTTCCATTATACACTGTCAAAAGAACTTACTCTCTCCTTTGAGATGATGTGAATTTTGTAATTTGTCTCCTATTTTTTAAACCCTGGCTGCTGCAGAGAAACTAAGAGCCAACTTTTATCCTTAACCACATTAACTCTTAACCCTTTATTACTGACATGACTGCTTTCCCACTTTAGGTGTATTTTCCTTTTTGGGTCCTATTAAATGAAAAAAATTGCATTTGCCCTTTTTTTAAACTGTCTCACATCCTTTTTTGGAAAGAGATGAGGAATGATTAAATTGAAAAATGTATGTAGGGTCCTGGCTGGTGTGGCTCAGTGGATTGAGTGCTGGCCTGTGAACCAAAGGGTCCCGGGTTCAATTCCCAGACAGGCCACGTGCGTAAATTGTGGGCCAGGAACCCAGCAGGGGACACAGGAGAGGCAACCACACATTGATGTTTCTCTCCCTCTCTTTCTCCCTTACCCTCTCTAAAAATAAATGAATAAAATCTCTTAAAAAAAAAAAAAGAAAAATGTATGTAGGGAGTCTCCAAAAAAGAATAAAGACTATTTCAATCTACTTATTCTGATCTTCTTAGAACCAGTTTATCTTTTTGGACATCAGTGCCTCTGAGGTGAAATTTATTTAGGTTGGTGATAGCTTAATTTCTAGATTGGTTCACAGATTATGGAGAATGCCAATCTGATGGGAAAGAGTTAGACTCAGATAGCAATTTTATCAAGAGGAAGTTTATTCTTGTTATGCACTCTGGCCTAGTTGGCACAATGTCATCGTAGCTGATTTCTCTGTCAGCTACTACTTGATTCCAGATTAGGAATTTAGAAAGAAAGCAATGATGTGACGCAAGCAATGCTAGTCAGAAAATAATCCAATGGCAGTATGCAGAGAGGCCCAATACAGGGGAGGTGCTGGAGAGAGCTACACTCGCTGTAGGTCAGGAGGCAAGGTGTAAACCCAGTGCCAAAGACAAACCAATGTTATAGAGTTATTATTTGGGGACCAGTTGGACATATGGCACACGGGGGGATGAGCTGTCAGAGTTTTAAACCTACATAATGAAAAGAGTGAGGGCGTCCGTAATGCAAACTGGGGGTGATAAGGAAGTTGGTATTAGATATAAATTTAAGGTGATAATTGGGTAATTAAGAGAACTGTCAATAGGTATGAGTAAAATGAGTCATAACATTCAAGTGATGTTTAAAGCTTGGTAGAGAAGAGATCCAAGGTGACAGTAATATTAATACTTTTGATCACTTGCCAGGCACTGTTCCAAGTGCTACACATGTATTAACTCACAATTCTTATAGCTAGCTAGGTAATCCCAGGTGAGGAAATTGAAGCACAGAGAGGCTCTATGACTTCTCCAAGGTCACAGTCAGTAAAGCAGCATAGCTTTATACAAACCCAGGCAGTCTGATTGCAGTGCTGTTAAGACTTATACTATATATACTACCTCTTGAAGTTACAGAGAAGTAGATATACATAGAAAAAACCCCAGAAGGCCAAGTATTGCGTTTTAGAAACACCCATGAAAGGCACAAAAAAAAATCACTAAAAACTACAGAAGAATGAGATAAAGTAAAAACTAGGATATCATTTCTTGTACGTCAAATACCAATGCTTCAGAGTAGTCACTTTCATAGAGTCATAGAATCTGATGACTGGAAGTGACCTGTTTTCTAATATACAAAAGACACCTTATGGCCCAGAAAGTTATGTAATTTACCTAAGGTCATAGAGCTAATAGAATTAAGACAAAAATTCTGCCCTCTTGACCCTGGTACAACTTTGTTTTTAATTCACTGTTGTTATCACAATAACATTCTAGTTGTGTATAAAATATGTTGATATTATAACATAGTATATATTTAAAAGTAAGCACATGTGCATGCATTGTGCTAGCTGAGTTAGCATGTGGAGAGACTATGATGCTTAGTTTATTGCAGAATGAACAGTTTACCAAGGCTACTTTGTATCCTTTACTTCATATTTCCCTCTGCTCTCCTCATTAGACTTTGCTATCAGATTCCTACAAAAATATTATTGAAGGTTCATAATATCGGTGATGTCTAGTCCTTAATTTTTATCTGTCATTCAAAATATTTAGTGACTGCATCGTATTATGTGGAGGGCATTTGATAGAGAGGTGTATGAGAAACTATTCCTGCATGCACAAAGGGGACTTTCAGGAGGATAGGTTACATGTATAAAAAGATACATCTGAGTACTCGACACTTATATTCTAAAAGTCCTAATACAGCATTAACAATAAAACAGAACAATCTGAAAGCTGGAGTTTTTAGAAAGGGAGTTATGCTGAGCATTGAGGGAAGGGTTACACTAAGACAAAGGGAGAGGACACTTCAGACATGGTAAGTAAAGCTATTGAAGTGTTGAGAAAAAATAATAGATAAATATAGAAGGAATAAGAAATTCTGGTATTTTACTTTCTCACTTAGGCAGCTCTGAATCTAGTTTTATATTGTTAAAGATATGTTTATAGAGTTAACAGCTTTATTTACTTTTACCTTTTTAAATATATGTAACTTTATTATATGTCTTTAGTTGAAAACTTTTTTGAAGGATTTAAAAGAAGTGGATTATAAAATAAATTCAATCTCAAAGTATACTTTTTAAAAATTAGCATAGCTAACATTCTTTATGCTATTTATCTCAGGAAGGCTACAGTAATCCCACTTTCTTGGGGGACTGGTCTTAATCTAGGGGTTTCAAGGTATTCATTTTTTAATAGCAAAAGCCTTTTTTTCTTTCCAAATAAAAATTTACACACAATCCCTCAAATTGAGCTTCTCTGCCTGCTCTGTTTCCCTTAGCCCCTCTTAAAATCCCCCAAATAGTCTGAAACCTCAGGACTCCTCAAAGCAGTTTGAAAATCACTGGTCTAGACAATTAATAGGGCACTAACACTTAGATTCTACAGTTTTCATTTACTTTGGGTCACTGATAACGGCAACTAAACATTTTTCCTTAGAAGTAACATTCTAACATTCTGCTTAGGAGTTTTAGACATCATGAGGTCAGCATATAGGTACCTGGCTTGGCTTAACTAGCTAATATTTGTCAGTTGTTTATGATGTGGTAGAGATTTTACACCTATCTAATACTCAGAACAATCCTATGAGGCTTAGATAGTATCCCCATTTTAGATATAATGTAATTGAGCCTCTGAAAGGTTAAGTAACTTGCCCAGTATCGTGTAGCTAGCAAGTGGGAGTCAGGATAAGAAACTACGTCTACCCTGACTGTAAAGGCAGTGTTTCGTCTAACAAAACTTAGACAACAATGTCTGACATGTAGTGAGGAATCTTGAGTGCTTTATAAATAATTTATGTAATCCTCACAGCAACCCTCTAAAACAGACACATTCTCTTCATGTTACAGATGAGGAAACTGAGGAACAGAAAGGTTTAGTAACTTACTTGTATTCTTTCTACATCCCTTGCCATAATTGCAAACATTTTAAGATTAGCCTAACATACATAGTTGGAAACCTCAATTAAATGTATTTTCAGCTCAGTGCACTCCGAAGTTCATTGTTTTGGGATAATTACATTGTCTTTTATGAACTTAAAGTATTCAGAATTAAAAAACCCAAGAAGGTTGCTTTAGTCCTATTTCCTATTTTCAGTAATTTAAATACTTTCAATTATTGTCTTAAAGATCCAAGCAATGAGTCACTTTATAGGTAAATACTGCCATATCTGGAGATGCTTTTCTTTCCCAACACCGATAACTGATTTTTAAATCTAGTTTTAGAGATAACTGTTCTTAAGTTATAATTTTTGTACTTAATTTTACTAAATTTAAAAAATTTATTAAAATTCTAAAAGAAAGCTTTCCACTATAGGTTATGGCCATTGCTCCAACCCATTACATATGGCAACGAGAACGCTCTGTGCATCACAGTGGAGCTGTTCGAAACTACAACAGAGATGAAGTTCAACTGCCCCGGGGACCTAGTGCCACACCGGTAGATTGCTCACTCTGTGGTAAAAAAGGAAGATACGTTAGACTGGGATTGTCTTCATCATCATCTTCATCCAGTGATACAGTACAGGTGATGGAAAAGCATTCTCAGGAATCACACAACCCATTCTCAATGGGAATGATAGTTGATCCTTCTCAAGCTTATAGCTATTCTCAAGGTATGATTTAGTGATATGTCAGAATTAGATTTATGCAAGTTATTAATAAATCCAAGTTAGTTATTGACCTATAGTCAGTCCCTAACTGTCAGGGAAACATAACAACATACACTACAACACTGTGAATTAAATCAGTTTGGAAAGTTTTCCCCTTTTCAGTTACTTTTTTTCTTGTGTTACTGTTTTTGTTGGTACCTTACCTAAACTAAAAGATTTTTAATGTGATTTATGTTAAAGTGAAATTTGATTACCATGGGTCCCAAGTATTTTAGGCAGTAAGTATTTTAAGAGCATTTGAAATGTTTTTTATTTTAATTTTTGTTTATTGATTTGAGAGACGGGGGGGAGACAGAGGGAGAGAAAGAGAGAAACATTGATTTGTTCTATTTATGCATTCATTGATCGATATTTGTATGGGCCTTCACTTAGGATTGAACCTACAACCTTAGTTTACTGGGATGAAGCTCTAACTAACTAAACTACCCGGCCAGGGCCGATATGTTTATTTTATTCAAAACAAGTTTTAAGAGAAAATAAATTCACTTATAATTTCATCATCTAATTTTATCAGTGATTAATTATTGGTTTCCTTCTATATGTTGCAAAATATATTTTATTGATTATGCTATTACAGTTGTCCCAATTTTTTCTCCTCTATATCCCCCTCAACCCTGCAACCCTCACAGTCCAGTATTTCCCCCACCCTTAGTTCATGTCCATGGGTTGTACATATAAATTCTTTGGCTTCTCCATTTTCTATACTATTCTTACCCTCTACCTGTCTATTTTGTACCTACCATTTATGCTTCTTATTCCCTGTACCTTTTCCCCCATTCTCCCCCTCCTCCTCCCCACTAACCCTTCCTGTGATCTCCATTTCTGTGATTCTGTTCCTGTTCTAGTAGTTTGCTTAGTTTTTGTTTTTGTTTTTTAGGTTCAGTTGTTGATAGTTGTGAGTTTGTTGTCATTTTGCTATTCATATTTTTGACCATCTTCTTTTTCTTAGATAAGTTCCTTTAACATTTCATGTAATAAGGGCTTGGTGATGATGAACTCCTTTAACTTGACCTTATCTGGGAAGCACTTTATCTGCCCTTCCATTCTAAATGATAGCTTTGCTGAATAGAGTAATCTTGGATGTAGGTCCTTTCTTTTGATGACTTTGAATACTTCTTTCTAGCTCTTTCTTGCCTGTAAGGTTTCCTTTGACAATCAGCTGATAGTCTTATGGGAACTCCTTTGTAGGTAACTGTCTCCTTTTCTCTTGCTGCTTTTAAGATTCTCTCCTTATCTTTAATCTTGGGTAATTTAATTATGATACATCTTGGTGTGTTCCTCTTTGGGTCCAACTTCTTTGGGACTCTCTGAGCTTCCTGGACTTGTATGTCTAGTTCCTTCACCAAATTGGAGTTTTCCTTCATTATTTGTTCAAATAAGTTTTCAATTTCTTGTTTTTCCTCTTCTCCTTCTGGTACCACTATGATTCGGATGTTGAAATGTTTAAAGTTGTCTCAGAGGTTCCTCAGCCTCTCCTCATTTTTCTGAATTCTTTTTCTTCATCCTGTTTCAGTTGAATGTTTATTTCTTCCTTTTGTTCCAAACTGTTGATTTGAGTCCCAGTTTCCTTCCCTTCACTGTTGGTTCCCTGTATATTTTTCTTTATTTCACTTTGCATAGCCTTCATTTCTTCCTTCATTTTGCAATCAAACTCTCATTTCTGTGAGCATCTTGATTACCAGCGTTTTGAACCCTGCATCAGATAGGTTGTCTGTCTCCTTGTGACTTAGTTCTTTTTCTGGAGTTTTGATCTGTTCTTTGTTTTGGGCCATATTTCTTTGTCTTGGCACACCTGTTGCGTTGTAAGGGGCAGAGCCTTAGGTATTGGTCAGGGCTGGTAATCCACAGTGCTGCACTGTGGCGCTGTATGTGGGGGAGGGGTCAGAGAGGAAACAGTGCTGCTTCCTATCTTTCTTGGCTCTCATCCCCTTTCAGTCACTTCCCCTGCTTCCCACAAGTGGATTGTGCCCTTTCAGGTGCTGATTCCAGGTGGGTAGGCTTGTGTACACTCTAGGACCCCGTGGGCTTCTCCAGTGGACTCTCCTGTGAGGCTGGGAATTTCTCCTGCTGTAAAACCACCACAGGTTTTACAGCAGAGTTTTTGAGGCTTTATTTCCCCGTGCTGGGATCCTTGGTTGTATGGTTTGTCTTGCTCCCGTTTTTCCTCCCCACTTATCCACAAGTGAATGTGGGCACTCCCTTCTGCTGCCTTGCCGCAAGTCCTCTCCACCCCAGCTTCCCGTCTCCACCCCTCCTACCAGAGTGGATGCATGTTTCTTCTTGAACTCCTTGGTTGTTGGACTTCCATGCAGTTTGGTTTTCTGGCAGTTCTGATTATTTTTTGTTCTAAATTGGTTGTTTCCTTCTTTTGGTTGTAGGAGGAAGCTAAGTGTTTCTATATATGCCTACATCTTGGTCTGAATTCTGTCTTACCTATACTTTTTTTTATTTTAAGTTTAATAGTACTATGTTATAAGGTTGGAAAGGAAAGACAGATGTCCTTTGTCTTACCCCTTCTTTTACTGTATACTTTTCAAACATTGAGATATAACCGAAATATAACATTGTTTTAGTTTTAGGCATACAGCATGATTTGATGTATCTATATATTGCAAAATGATTACCACAGTAAGTTAACATTGATCACCACATAGTTATAATTCTTGTGATGAGAACTTTGAAGATCTATTCTCTTAGCAACTTCCAAGTATCCAAAACAGTATTGTTGAGTGTAGTCACCATGCTGTACATTACATTCCCAGGACTTACTTATCTTGTAACTGGAAGTTTGTACCTTTTGGCTACCTTCATGCATTTTGCCTACTCCTCTAACCCCCACCTCTGGAAACCGGCAATAAGTACTTTGAATCTATGAGTTCAGGTGATTTTTTGATTCCGCATATAAGAGAAATCACACAGTATTTATCTTTCTCTAACTTATTTCACTTAGCATCATGTCCCCAAGGTCCATCTATGTTGTTGAAAATGGCAGGATTTCCTTTTTTTTTCCGGCTGAATAATTCCATTGTGTGTGTATATCTATATACACCATACTTGAGTATTGTAAATAATGTGGCAGTAATCATGAGGGTGCAAATGTCTTCTCGACAATGATTTTGTTTCCTTCCCACAAGTACCCAGAAGTGATATTTCTGGATGATATGGTAGTTCTATTTTTACTTTTTTGAGGAGCCTCCATACTGCTTTCCATATCGCCTGTGCCAATTTACATGACTACCAACAGATAAGGGTTCCCTTTTCTGCACATCCTCACCAACATGTATTTCTTGTCTTTTTGATAATAGACATTCTGACAGGTGTGAGATATCTCATTGTTGTTTTGATTTGCATTTCCCTGATAATTAGTTATGTTGGACACCTTTTCATTACCTGTTAGCCATTTGTATTTCTTCTTTTGAAAAATGTTCATCTCCTTTGCCCATTTTTAAATTGGTTTGGGTTTTTTTCTATTGAGTTGTATGAGTTCTTTATATATTTTGAATATTAGCCCCTTATGAAATGTATAATTTACAAGTATTTTTTCCCATTCCATAGGTTGTCTTTTCACTTTGTTGAACATCTCCTTTGCTGTAAGCTTTTTAGTTTGATGTCTCACTGTTTATTTCTGCTTGTTTGCTTTTGGTGTCAAGTCCAAAAAACCATTGCCAAGACCTATACCAAGGAGCTTACCTCCTGTTTTCTTCTGAGTTTTATGGTTTCAGATCTTACATTTAAGCCTTTTGCTAGCAGATTTTTGTGCATGATGTAAGACATTGGTCCAGTTTCATTCTCTGCAGTGTTTCCAACACCATTATCCTTTCCCGATTGTACACATATGCTTGGCTCCTTTGTTGTACGTTAACTGACCACAGACCATAGATATGTTGGTTTATTTCTGGGTTTCTCTATTCTGTTCCATTGATCTCTGTGTCTGTTTTATGCCAATACAATGCCATTTTGATTACTATAGCTTTGGAATACTATACACTTTTTCTACTTTTTAAAAAAAATTAGAACCATACCATACCTAGGCCTACTTTTTTTTTCCCGCTTATCATAAAGCATTTCCCCATGTCATTAGTTTTTGAAAACCTGATTTTAAATCATGACATGGTACAAATATCACAATTATTTGCATACTTCATTTTTATTGGGATTTAAGTGGCTTTGAAGAATATTTCATATTAGAAAATAAGCATATAAAGTAGAAATACTTTTCATCAGTTACACCACAATTTTTATTTAAATTATACTTATAAAGCTATAGTATTTCTCTGACATTTTTCATTTTGAAATAGAACCAGAATAATATTTTACCATTTTACTCTTTTTCATGTCTTCTAAAGCCTTTCTTCCAAATTTTCACCCATCTGAAGATAAGACTAACAGATTTCTTATGGTTCTTTCTAACTCTATGAGGTCTACATTATTTCAGAATTTCACCTATTTATTTTTACCACATCCTTATGAGATTAAAAGTGGCCACTGAAGTTTCAAAGAGAAAGTAGACTCTTAAGACTCTTGAAGAAGGTAAGGGTCATGCCTCAGCCATTGTTCCATTTCCTGGCCATAGTAATCATTACACCCATTTGACTGATGGAACCTCTATTCCCTCACAACACCTCCAAGTATAATTTTTATTGGCTCACTCATATTTGAAGATAAATAGGGTCTACCATATGATAAATAAGAATTTTCCTTTTAGCTTCCCTCCCACCTCTCCCAACTCCTTTTACCTACACTCTTTGATCCTCGTAATTGGTAAGCACCAGACTTAGGGGAGTTGTAACCCTGAAGCCCTGGTTTAGGGTGTACAGGTCCTATATAGCAGCAGTCCCCAACCCTTTTGGCACCAGGGACTGGTTTCTTGGAGGACAAGTTTTCTTTTTAAAAAAAATTTTTTTTAAAGACTTCATTTATTATAGAGAGAGGGGAAGGGAGGGAGAAAGAGGGGGAGAGAAACAGATGTGCAAAGGAAACATCCATCAGTTGCCTCTCACACACCAGCAAAGGGGCCTGACCTGCAACCCACATGTGCCCTGACCAGGAATTGAACTGGTGACCTTTTGGTTAGCAGGCCAGCACTCAATCCATACAGCCACAACAGCCAGGGCAACAACAGCTTTTCCACGGATGTAGGGATGGAGGTAGGGGTGGGGGTCTGGAGGCAGAGCTCAGGCTCTTACCTGCTCACCTCCTGCTGTGGACAGGGTGGGTGGGGCGAGGCAGAGACAGGAAGCTAGCTTTGCTCCTGGTGGGTTCCTAACAGGCAGGGAACCTGTACTGGTCTAGGTCCCAGGGTTGTGAATCCCTGCTATTGAGGAAGGAAGAAGTATTTATTTGTCAGCTGTTTAATTCAAGAGCAAATGTAAGATCTTTTGTTTCAGGATGACAGAAGGTAGGAAATACAAATAAATCAACTTGCATACCTAAACATTTACAGTCATTTTCCCTTATTAGGCTTTATAAGGGACTAAGCTATTTGAGAGGAGGGAGCGTAGAGAGGGGAGGGCAGTTAAGGGTAACACAGTGTTATCTGGAGCAGTGGTCAGTCTCACTGCCGCAGCAGCTGCTGATTCTTCATACTGACTTTTGCTAGCAAAATTTTCTTCCTCCCATCCACATGAAGGTGGTTGGAATCACCTAACAGTTTTTGGTTGCAGAAAATTCAATTCAGCATGCTCCAGGAGAGACAAAAAACTGATGCTCTCCTCCAGGCTTTTATGCTAAAACTTAGCAATAGATGGTTACCAATGCTTCCATCTTTCAAACACAAGCAAGTAACTTCTCACTTTCAGGTAAAACATGTTTTTCTTCTTTTAAAATTCTTTCCACAAAACAAAATGTTCAAACAACAAGCTTTACATAAACATGTTTATGACATTTATTTAATTTTTTTTTATTTTTAGGGAGAGAGGAATGGGGGAGGGAGGTAGGGGGGGCAAGAAAGAGATCAGTCAAACAATTTGTTGTTCCACTTATTTACGCATTAATTGGTTGCTTCTTGTCTGTGACCTGAATGGAAATTGAACCTACAACCTTGGCATATCAGGACAATACTCTAACCAACTGAGCTACCTGGTCAGGGCTATGACATTTATTAAGAGCAAAATATTTTTGATTTTGACAAGGCGGGTAGGGAGAGGGATAGATGAGGCATTCTTTACAAATTTAGATACATCATAATCACCAATCATGTGCTAGGCATATAAAGGTAGTCTCATTTAACACTTGACTTGCCCCGCCAAAATCTTTAAGTAACATTACGACACTCATTTTACTAATGAAGAAACAAACTCAGAAAAGTCACAGTTGCCAGGTAAAACAATAGCAAAACAAAAGCAGCAAGATGGGAACCCAGTTCTAGCAAAATACACTGCACTTTCTTTTGATTCTCACCTGAGGATACTTTTTCATTCTCTTTAGCAGCGGTGACCAGCTGGCTCAGGATTGCTATGACTGTGGCCCAACACTAAATCGTAATTTACTTAAAACACTATGAGATTTTTTTGTGATTATGTGTAGCAGTGTATTTAATGTTTGGCCCAAGACAACTCTTCTTCCAGTGTAGCCCAGAGACACCAAAAGGTTAGAGAGCAAGGGAGAGGGTAAGGGAGAGAAAATTGATGGCAGAGAAGCCTCGATTGGTGGCCTCCCAAACACACCTGGACCAGGGATCATACCGCAACATAGGTATGTGTCCTGACTGGAAACTGAACAATGAATGCTCCAACCAACTGAGCCATACGGGCCAGGGCTGCACATTTCGATATTAACCAAACTAGCTGACCCTTAAACAACATGGGTTTGAACTGCGCAGGTCCACTTACATGTGGCTTTTTCTCTCAATAAATACAGTAAATGTATTTTCCTTACATTTTCTTAATGCTTTCTTTTCTCTAGCTTAATAATGCAGTATTTAACACATATAATGTATAAAATGTGTTAATTGACTGTTATTGAAAGCTTTCCAGTCAATAGTGTACAATTAGTTCAGTTGGTCCTCTGCATCCAGATTCCTAACCCTGGATTGAACAGTTGAATCGTGGATGTGAATCCTGCAATAAAAAGGGCCACTGTACTTAAGTTTTTGGAAAATCAAAAGTTACATACAGATTTTCGACCACATGGGGGGTCGACGCCCCTAACCCCCACACTGTTTGAGAATCAACTGTACAGTGATTCTCTCTACCTTATATTGTCTGAAGCCTTATGACACCTAGGCTAGTCCATCTGAAACACGGATATGCACTGGATATTATGTATTACCTAAGGACTCCTCAGCATTTTCGAGTGGAAGCCAAGGGGAAAAAGCAATATACCAAACCTTAGTCCTGGGTCTTATAGGCAGGCATGGGATATTCTGTTATATAATCTAAAACCAAATAATTTTTCCTCAAAAATAAATCCTTCTCTGAACTTTCTTATTCTTGTCACTACAATTCTACTCATCCAGATTAAAAATCCTTACACTTAATAAAGACATAATCAGGGCTTATAAATTATGTGATAAGGGCAATGCTAATTATATGATCAACATTTAGGAGCACAAAAGATTCCAGAATTAATTCTGTGAGGTGAGAGATTTGGTGAAAACTTTTCAGGGGAAGTATATGAGCTGGCCATTGACTGAGTCCAGTTTTGCCCAGAGAAGTAAGGGGAAAGGGCTTCTGAATAGAGGATAAAAATTTGAAAATATATAGCTTCTCTCCCATTACATTCAATAAATTACCAGCTTATCTGGTTCTTCGTTCACAATCTTTTTTTACATCTGCCCCTTTTCCTTGCCTTATTATTATTACTACCAACCACCTCATAGTTGTACACTATGTGTTACTATGAAATTTCTGATTTAACAGTTTTTTGCTTCCAGTTTAAATATTCATAGCTACCACTAACGGACTTATAAAAATTATCTCCTTTTACATGATCATGGAACCTTTAAAAGTTCCCTATTGATTCTGAAGTAAAAAGTATACTTTGTGATTTTTAAAGATACATACAAGCCATTAAAATATGTATTTAAAATACAGGTACATTAAATTTATCTTAAAATGCACATTTTATTTCAGTAGCCAATGACCATCAATCAAACAAAGAAAAGAAAACTAATTTCATGAAGAAAGACAGATCTATGGAGTGGTTTACAGGAAGTGAAGAATGAGATGGCTCAACTAAACCAACCTGGAATCATTAATGACAATGTGTCTAACTACAAGACAAGTGTCAAAATGGGATATTTAAGCAGTTTTGAAATGTTACACATCTTTCTTTAGCTTTTGTTATTTTTCAAAATTATATGTGAAAGTTACACAAATCAGAGTAATGGCTAAAAATACCAATCTATGAAAGTAATGATTTGCAATATAAAGTTGTATTTTGATACTTTTCTGTCTTCAAATCAGTTGCTGTCATCTGAGGTATTCAGTTAAGCTGTGGTTTGAACTTCCTCAACTTGACAAGAAAAGCTAATTTAAGGGGAAAAAAGTGAGGTCATTATAATAATTAGAAGAAAACACCATTTAATATGGCCTGAAAACATTACTCACCTGTATGACCAGTTTGCCAGTGTATAGGTCTAGCAATATAGGGAGATGATCCATATGGAAAATCAGAATGTGATTCCTCTGTTGTAGAACAAAATATATATTGTAAGCTACATAAAATATTTCATAATTTGCTCATTTCAAAATATTTCAAAACTGTTAAAATACAAATTAATGTCACTTTACTGTAAATTTTTCATTCACATAATTTTTTAGAACTTGTTTTGGAGCTACTATACCAGTTATCTTACAGAAACAATTTGTCAAGGATTACATGATAAACTTATATATGGTTTTATAGCCAAATAGATAAATCTATATTAGAAATCAAGGGATATTTGAACAAGCTTGTTTGTAGCCTAAATAATATGTACAGCCCTGGCTGGTGTGGCTCCGTGGATAGAGCACTGGCCTGTGAATCAAAAGATCACAGATTTGATTCCCAGTCAGGGCACTTGCCTGGGTTGCAGGCCAGGTTGCTCAGCTGGGGACATATGACAGGCAACCAATCGAATGTAATCTCTTGCACATGGATGTTTCTCTCCCTCTCTTTCTCCCTCCCTTTCTCTCTCTCTAAAGAGTAAATAAATAAAATCTTTAAAAAAATGTGTATATACAACGAGGATGTCAATTTAGAGAATTCTGTCAGCATAAGTAGCAAATATTAGTTATTTGCATAGTAGGTCCTATGAAATTCTTTTCCTTCAGTAATAATCACTGATTTAAATTGTAAAAATTCTTTAGTGTATACACACACACACACACACACACAGTATTTCATACGCTAACCTCCTTGTCACAGTAAAATATGAGTATTAGAAGAAGCTAAGTTCTTCAAAGATATCAGAGCTTTACATAAAAGGCAAGCAAAGTCATTCTATCCCTTATGGTTTTAATTTAACACTGTAAATACCACATGTCAATTTAGATACAAAAAAATCCTCGAGAAATATTTTTATAATTTATTGGTCAATACACTCAGAAAACTAGTCTCCATTTATTATTGCAAACACCTGTATAAAATAAAATTAAAGCTCACCATAGTCATCCTCTTGAAACATCTCTCCTTCAATTCTACTTTTCTTTTGAGAATGTAATTGTAAATCCACGTTGATTTTAGGTTCTACTTTTTTAACTAAAATCCCACTTTTCTGTTTTGCAAGGCAAACCAACCAATCTCTGACAATGACTTCGCTTATCTTTTCACATGAGAGAGCAAGTTCACAGATGCGAATTCCATCTAAAAGTTCAATAACCTGTGTGATGCTTTCAGAAAAGTAAAAAATGCACTTTCAATTTTTAGTACAACTTTAAGTTTACTATATCTCTTATCCAAATTTAAATGCTATTGTTAAATGAAGGGGAAAAAAGTAAAAATGCAAGTGAGGGCACATATAAGCAATTTCACTGAATACTAAGTAAAAAATATAAACATAATTTAACATTATTGTTCACACTACACTTTTAAAACTTTTCTTCTAAATTGCCAGAAAAATATGCATGTTATGTTGTCATTTATGTAAAGGATGATTTAAACAGCAATATAAATGATTTGGGACATACGTTGTTTTATAAGTTTTACGACATAATGTATATTATCTAACTGAGTTACAAAATGACAACTGTTTAAAATCACACTGAAAGTAATAGCCACATCACTCACTTTGCTAGATATACAGCACATATACCACCCTGTTTCAGATGTGGGTATAAAACAGGCAAAGCAACTTGAGGATTCAACATATCCAAAGCTACCTGTGGGGGAAAAAGAGAATCAGACTGAGTTCTGTTTAAGTAAAGCATAGGTTTTCTTTTTTTTATCATGGTAAATTGATACCCAGTTAAACTATTTCATTTTTCAGAATATAGTACTACTATCTCAGTTTACTGCTCCCCAAAATACATATTTATTATTATACAATTTGCCACAGTACTTAACTACACAAAGATTATAATGACATTCCTTGCACTGGGCAATAATGGTAATATAGGAATCCTTCTTTAGATATATTTTATACACATGCATATACTTATACATGGGAGGGCAAAAGTAGGTTTACGAGTGTGCCCTTATTTCTTTATTCTTCATTCAGTTACAGAATGCAGGGCTGTAATGATAAAAGATGTCAAATGAGTACAATGAGTAAATAAAATTTTCCAAAAAGGTAATTAAAAACAAAATATGGTCAAAATAGAAAATAAAGGGACTATTATTGAAAGATAATTCCAGACAACTAAGAGTAGTTGGAACAGCAATATATTTACTAAATTATAAGTTATTCTATTATTTGTATTTTTTTAAATAGTATAATGCATCAAGGAACATTATTAATTAAACCAGTAATTATTCGAGTGCCTTCCATGAGCCAAGCATTTTGCTAAGTGATAAGAATATAATGGGAGCTTATATACCATTTGGTTTCATGGGAATTTGTATCCTAATAAAGAAACAGACATTAAACAATAAATACATAAGTCAGAGGGTGATGAGTGTCATGAAGACCTACAGAATTATAAAGCAGAATGAGGGACAGAGTGATAAGGCAGGGAAAGTGCTATTTTATACATAGGCTGGTCAGTGAAGAGACCTGAAGAAATGGTTATGCTTGCCCTGTGGAAATTTAAGGGGAAAGTGTGCTCCAGATGGAGAGAGCAGCAAATATGAAGGCTCTGAGTCTGTGTGACAGATACTTGGTGAGTCTGAGAAGGCCACTGTCACTGCAGTGGAGACAAAGAGAGGAAAATCTAAGAGACGAGCTCTAAACTGGAAGGGATGTGGTGAGAGGGGGAGACGGACAGATTGTGTAGCAGTTTATGAGCTTTAGCTGTACTCAGGAAGAGGAAAGGCCACGGGAAAGTTTTAAAGAATGATGTAATCTGACTTTTTAAAAAACCTTTTTCCCATGGTAAACATAATAAAGATGGCCATTTTAAGTGTATGATTTAGTGGTATTATGTACATTATGACTTACTTTCTACATAGAGTCACTATATGACTACTCTATGTAGAAAGGACTGAGGGCAAGGAAGGATGAAGATGGCTTGCAATAGCAAATAGCATTGGATGTGATGAGAAGGGGTACAAATTTTGAAAAGCTAAGAGCCAAATAGGGACTTGCTATGAGGTGGAAGAGAAACACAGGAGTCAGAATGAATCTGCCAGAATGGAGACGTCATTTATTAACAGGGAAAGTGATAAAGACTATGGGAGGATCGAGCTTGAGGAGAAATAATCAAGATTTAGGTTTGAACGTGAGTTTAAGTTTTCTGTTAAGCATCCAAGTAAAGACCTCAACGACTGGGTCAAAGGACCAATGTGATGGACCTACGCGGGTTCCTGACTGCAGTTTCACTGCACTGTTGGCCAGGACCAGAATCAGCCAGCCGAGAAGCCTGCCGACCTTTTTCCATGCTCTGTTCTCGGTTCACAGTAACCATGCGTCCAGTCACTCGAACCAGAAACGTAAAAGTCATCATTTTCTTTACCTTGAATTATCTTTTGAGAATCTGTGGGGTTTTAATGCTTCTGTTTGGGTTAAAGTTATCCAGTCCCACAAATCTACCTCTTAAGTATTTCTCCAAGTCATCTACTGCTAATGCCTTAGTTCAGTACCTCATCACACCTGTTGAAATATTACAGCTTTCTGTATAGACTCACAGCCTCCATTCTAACACCAGAATTATTCTAAATTAGGAATTTGGACATTCTACTCCCCTACTTAAAAACTCAGCCGTAGTTTCCCATAATCTATAAAATAATGTCCCTACCCCCTAACTTGATGCTTTTTTTGTCCTTATTAAGCTTTAATACGCAAGCCAAATAAGAATGAGGAAAAAGAATTGTGGTCTTTATGTCCAGGAAGCTGTGCTACTAAAACTATAGGCTTTCAGCCCTGGCTGGTGTGGCTCAGTGGATTGAGACTGAAAGGTCACCAGTTCGATTCCCAGTCAGGGCACATGCCTGGATTGCAGGCTAGGTTCCCAGTTGGGGGTGTGTGAGAAGCAACTGATTGATGTATCTCTCACACATTGACATTTCTCTCCCTCTCCGTCTCCCTTCCTTCCCCTCTCTAAAACTAAATAAATAAAATCTTTAAAACTATAGGCTTTCAATAAAGAACCAGTCCTGATAAAATTATCACTCTCTTCTTTGACATTTCTCACCTAGGTTCCTTTATAGGGATCCTAAAATAATCCAACCTTCCAACAGCCAATTAAGAAAAACGAAGACTCCTTACCTAGACCTCAGTCCATAATGTCAAGCTATGGATTGACAATGGCATCATCAAGGATAAAGGAATTTATACTAGAATTCCAAATCTTTGAAGTCAACTAAGACCTCCATGACCCACATCTCCACCATCATGGCTCACAGCTTAAAATGTCATCCTCTGGTCATCTGACCTTTTATTTTCATACTACTCTGCTCCTCCCCTAACTCAACCTCCCACTGGTCCTCTTTTTCACAAATTCCTCCACTCCACTTTCTGGAAATTTGTTTATGATAAATCTTTCCTCAACATCATTACTGAATCCTCCTCTTCATCATGACTTTAACTGTTTAACGATGCCTCTGGCCTGTTCCCTCTCAAATGGAGGCAATTTATTCCCCCAAATCTCACAACATGAGGTCAGGTGCTGGTCTCATATGCTCCCAATGCTGCTTTCAAATTATTATTCCTTTAACCTAGAAATGCCGAGGTTTATGATACTCAACTACTCCTCCCTGGTCACTACCCTGGATTTATTAACAACTTTGGCAACTGATTCAATAAGTCTCTCCGCTCTAAATCCCACTGTGATATTGAAGGAAAATGTTCCTCCCATGACAGATATAGCAATGGGGCAAATAATGAAGGAAGACCCTCTCCCATATAAAAGAAGTGTGATCCTTGTTTTCTTCGTACTCTGTATTAGATAATATCACAGGAACCACTTTTGAAAACTTACCGCATCAAGTGTTAAAGATTTTATGTCTTCAGTTGCTCCTGAAATATCTTTATGGATAAAATCCACACTATCTGGCCATTCTTCTACATGACTAATTTTCCATGAATCACGCCAGTGTTTGTAATTCTTCTTAGCCAGTTCATGGTAGTCTTTTCGCATTTCAAAGCTTATGACTCGTCCTTGTGACCCAACTTAATTTAAAAAAACAATTTATGAGACTTCATAGTATTAATTCATAAAAGAATATTAAAAACGTATTGTGAAAATGTATTACTATATAGATGTGAAAAATAATTCAAATACTTCAAATATAATGTAGCATATTTCTATCTGTAATCTTTATAAAATTGACCCATACATGCCTACAACTACTCTAACAGTTTATTAGTTAAAAAAAAAAGAACGCATTAAAGAACAATATAAATGATTTTTTAAAAAACTACCCAAATAGAGCCCTGGCTGCTGTGGCTCAGTGGACTGAGCACTGGCCTACGAACCAAAGAGTCACCGGTTCTATTCCCAGTCAGGGCACATGCCTGGGTTGCAGGCCAGGTCCCCAGTAGGGGGCACGCGAGAGACATCCGCACATTGATGTTTCTTTCCCTTTCTCCCTCCCTTCTCCTTTGTCTAAAAGTAAATAAATAGAATCTTAAAAAAAGAAAAACCTACCCAAATAGAGTGCTGTCACTGTTGAGGAATCTATTATTAGGTGAGAAAGGGAACACTGCACTGCACAGGCAGCCAGAAAGCAACCCTGACAGAGGAGTTTCGTGGTCATAGGGAACAACAATCAACTAGAATAACAGTAACCAGACATCAAGCAGTGGAAACATGAACAGATACATATATGGTTACTATATACCTCTTGATTCTTGATCAGGTGTTCCCTTCAAGTACTTTTACCAACTGACAATTCATATAGATTTTTTTTTAAAAATTTTATTTATTTATTTTTAGAGAGAGGGAAAGGGAAGGAGAAAGAGGAAGAGAAACATCAGTGTGTGGTTGCCTCTCACATGCCCCCTTCTGGGGACCAGGCCCACAACCCAGGCATGTGCCCTGAATGGGAATTGAACTGGCAACCCTTTGGTTCGCAGGCCCATGCTCAATCCAGAGCTACACCAGCCAGGGCTCATACAGATTTTCTTAAAGACAAGAACATTCTTCATGATGTAGCTTTAACTTAGTTCTGTATTATGATCAATCTATTTATGAACACCAACAATAATTCTCTACCTGTGATAGTATGCCAGCCCAGCAGCTGACAGCTCACCATGTTCTTTCACACTGAGAATTCATCTGGCACTATTATTAACAAAAAATACGTATGTATGTGCACCAAAAAACAAGTACCAGAATGTTCAGAGCAGCACTATTCATAATACTCATCAATACCCATCATGAGCAGAATGGATAAGTTGTGATTTATTTATAAAATAAAGGAACTACGTAGCAACTAGAATGAAAGAAACACTGCCACATGCAATGGCTGGATCTCACAAACAGAATTTGAATGAAAGAAGCCAGACATAAAAGAGTACATACTGTGTGATTCCTTTTAACTGAGGTTTAAAACAGGGAAAATTAATGATAAGTCAGAATAGTGGTTACCTCTGGGAAGACAAGATTGAGAAGAAACATAGGGGGCTTCTGTAGTGCAGCATATCTTGGTCTGGGTAATAACTACACCAGGGTGGCCACTATATAAAAATTCTTGAAGCCCTGACTGGTGTGGCTCAGTAGGTTGAGTATAAAAGGTTGTCGGTTCGCTCCCTGATGAGGGCACATTCCTGGGCTGTGGGCCTGGTTCCCGGTTGTGGCACGTGAAAGGCAACTCATGGACGTTTCTCTCACACATTGATGTTTTTCTCCCTCTCTCTTTCCCTCCCTTCTGCTTCTCTACCAATAAATAAATAAAATACTTTTAAAAATTCATTGATATACATTTACAATCTGGCACTTTTCTGTAGCTATGTTATGCTCCAAAAAAAGTTTATTTTTTTTCTTTTATAAAGTAGAAGCATTAAAAATCACGAACAGAGTAAGAGAAATCAAAGAAAACAGAAGGTTTAGAAAGAGAGTGACTGGAAAAATGTACAAAATGTAAATTTAGTTGCTTACATTTGGTTTCAAAGAGAATTCCCTATATCCCAAAGTTATACATTTTCTAAAACATCTTTATTTATTTAACTTATGAACAGCTTGAATGTTTTCTTTGTTATCTAAATTCAGCACATTTATCCCAATCTCTTACCTGCTTTGGATAAAAACAAACTCATTCCACCAGAACCCGAGCCAGCTTCCAAAACAGTATCACCTGGGTGAATATCCATCATCAACAGCATCATATTTACATCCTATGATTTAAACACAGTAACCAATTAATATGTACTAAGCACCTAGTTGGATTACTATGTTGGATTCGGAGAAGAAAAAAGTGAAAACAAAGGATTAAACCTTGGTCCTGCTAGTAAGACTTTGTATTTTACTTGATGAAATAAGAGATTCAAGAATCAATTAGCAAATAAAGCAGTATAATACTGAAATTACAGATAATAAGTACCATAGGAGCTCAGAGAAAGGAGAAATCAGCAGATTGTCCTAGTTTAAGGACAGAGTGTTGAATTTAAGGAAACAACCACAAGGTAGAAACAGCTCTGAACAAAACAGAGGTAAACACAATTTGCCTATCTCAGGAGGAGACATAAGGAGAGGCTTAAATGCCAGGCTAAAGCGTTTAAATTTGACCTGGTAAGTAACTGGGGCATGTCACTGAGGTAGTATAAATGGCTTTTTATGGAAATTAATCTGACAGGACCCTGACCAGTGTGGCTCGGTGGGCTGGGTGTCGTCCTGCAAAGCGAAGGCCGCTGGTCCGTTCCCAGTCAGGGCACATGCCTGGGTTGTGGGTTTGGTCCCCAATCAGCTGCATGCAAGAGGCAACCACACATTGATGTTTCTCTCCCTCTTTGCTTCCCTCCCTTCCCCTGTCTCTAAAAATAAATAAAGTATTTTTTTTTAAAAAGCATAACTCTTTTATGTTTAATTTTATCTTTTTTAATATAAAACTTTTTTTCTAAAGGTAAAGCATTGTAATATATCCATTGTTGATAACATATACCTCAAGTAACATGCCTTATTAAATTAAATGATGAAAATATCACCATAATGGTACTAAAAAATCGTCCCCAAAAGAGTTCGACGTGCTCTCGAGTGCTGATCGTGTAAACTTAAGAGTTATGGGGAGCAAATATACTACTTATCTGCCTAGTGAGTCCACCTCACTCTATATGGCAGTCGACGTTCTCTTCACTTTACAGATCAGAGAATTGAGACTCCCAAGTCAAAATTAAAATCGGGCTGTTTCCTAAAATTAGCATAAAAGCCATATCCGTGGGGTTTTTTTCAAAGGCTGAGAACAATAAAGACCCGAGACTTATGAGATGTGCTTCACTGCTTTAAGTACGTGAATCGGGTCTGTAGGAGTGCATCAGCTTTGGCCTCGCTGGAACCAGTATGCACCTCGCTTCCATCGCGTTACCTTTGGATACGTTATGGCAGGACCTCTCTTCATCAGCAATACATAATCTTCCAACGTCGGCCTCCTCAGCATCAAGTGCTTACCGGAGGAACTCCTTAGCATCTGCCCAGGGAACTTCCCCACGATGTCGCTGAACGGGACTGCCCCCCAGTTACTATTTAAAAGTCCGGCCTTGTGCAACCTAAATAACTTTTTAAAGTGTGTTTCTCTCTTCCCAATCTCAGCTAAAATCAGTTCCCCAGCCCGAAAGGGCTCCTCTCTGGAAGCTGACCAAGAAGAGGGGACGGGAAGTTCTTCGACCAGGGCGGATGGTGAGGGAGTCCCGGATACCCGGCGTGCGGGGTTGGCCTGACCCTGATCTTCACTCGAGTCCTCGCGCTCTCGAGGGTGTGACTCCTCTCGAGGCGTCGGCAGTCTGAGGCTTTCCAGGGACGAAAGACATCTGGTCCCAATGCCACGGACGCTCGGAGGGAGAGATGGAGGCGACTCTGCGCTGGGGACTTTCTTTGGTGTCGCCTTGTGCTCTCCCTCTCCATCTCCAGCTTCTCTTTGAGAGGACTTGAGACACAGTGACCGGGATCTCTCGAAAGGCTCTTGTCCAAGGCCACGCAGTAATGGACAGGTCGCGATCACTGGCTGCCCACTGGGGCGCCGCAGCTGTAGCAGGACTGGACCGCGGCGGCCTGCTGACAGCATGCTGACTTGCGCAGGCGCCGTCGCAGACAAGTGACGTAAGACCGGGCGAGGACCCGTCTCTGGCTGCGCGACGCACGACGCAGCCGCCTGGGCACTCCGGGGCTCCTACGGGAGGGGAGCTCTACGACTGCGCCTGCGTTTAGAGGGGGCGGAGAGGCAGAGCTGGGGATCCGGACAGCGCAGTCCTGGAAGAGTAACGCGCCAGGATCGGCCCCATACCTGTCGGGGGCCCATCTTCTTCTTTGGAATGTGGACAGACTGAATAATGACCGTTGACAAGTCTCCGCCAGCATCGCCTGAGGACAGGGGGATTGAAGGGAGACAAAGCCTACGAAAGCTCTGTGTAAACTGAAATCCTATGCCAGGGTTAGTTCCCTAGTAATCGGGAACACGAACGTCTCTTGGTCACCCCCAAGATGTACAGAACTGGACCAGAGTTGGGTTTGACGGATGGCGGTTGCGCTGGCCACCCGCTTGACCCGCGCTCCTTCCCGGCCCTGCCAAGTGCCTTGGACTCCGTTCTGAACACCTGCATGCTTCACCCGGGTTCAGAGATTATTGTGGCAGTGTTCACTTTGTGCTTATTTAACATAATTGTTTTTAATAATTAAAGTATAACATTTAGTTAACTAAGTATTTTACCCTCCCCCAAACTAGAAGCATCTCAAAAGACCATTGCTAAAACGGATGGCAGGACGTGTTAAAAGCTTAATTTCATCCCCCCATATTCATGTGCTGAAATCTAACCCTCCGTACCTCAACATGTGATAGTATTTGGAGACAGTTTTTACCGAGGTACTTAAGTTGAAACGAAATCACTGGAATGGGCATTAACGCAGTGTGACTGTTACCCTTAGAAGAAGGCATTGGGGCTCAGGCAGAAGACCACCATCCTACAAGCCAAGGAGAGGGGTCTCAGAAGAAGCCAAACATGTCCACACCTCGATGTTGGATTTCTAGCCTCCAGAACTGTGAGATATTTTTGTTATTTAAATCGTCTACCCCCGCTCAAAGCATTAACTATATTTTCTGATTTGCTTTAATTGGATCTCTATAAAAGGTTTTGACACCTTCCAAAAAGTTAAATAAAAATAAATTTGCTTATTCCTAAAAACGAAACAAAACCAGGAAAAGATTATCTTTGGAGTCCAAAGGCTCATTTAACACTATCACCAACCTATTTACTTAATATTAATTTAATTGGCAAAAATTTACTGAGGGTCTGGCAATACCAGGCATGTTAGATATTTATTTCACTTACGTTTGCAATAACCCTATGCTAGAAATAAGTTTTCCCATTTTACATGTAAGAAAACTGACAGGGAGATTCAGTGATACCTGCAACATCCCACAACTGACAGGTCACATGACAGGGTTTCCTCTCTCTAGATCAGTCCGGTTGAGCAGTCCATGCTCTTGATATCCTCCCATCCGCTCTCAAAGACCTGTCAACAGTACAATTGATTCAGAGTTAAAGTCAAAATATCTTCATAGGGCTGTGAATTCAGTTTAAATTCAATAAAGTAGGTCTTGTTATTACTTTGAAGACTTAATACTTTTCTCATCTGTGCTTTCTAAATGTAAGCCACCATGAACTCCATCATCAGATTTCTCTATTTTAATCCTAAAAATGAATAAAGAAACTGCTCTCCCCCTCACTCGAAATGCACATCACACTTTTGGTTTCAATACTTTTTAAAGAAAAGTTCTTATGACCAATCTTTTTATTATCATCGCCAAATATGGATTTGAATTGGAACCTTCTGAATTCTAAGCCTTACAATCATTTTTTATCATGCCTACTTTGTTATCTCTTAAATACTATTAAATGATATTTGACTGTTATTTCAGAAGGAGTAGGAATTGGAAAGGAGAGGTATATTGAAAAAATATGGGAAATAAATGTACATGTCTTTGAGTTCTGAGATAAACTGCAAACACTAAATGGCAGTCCTTTCCTATTGTTTGGATAACAGGCACAAAGTGATAAGTATTTTGTCTTATATGCATTAACACATTTTAAAAAATTTTTATAAGAGTCTTTTGGAGCTAAACTGAGGGTATATGCTGGGGATCAAGATTTCACATGCTCCAGAGAATAACAGTTTGGCAGCTTTTCTTCCTCATTGAAAGTAAGGTGGGGAAGTAGGGAAGACTACATGGAGGTGGACAAAAGCGAGGCAGGGGTTGGATCACAGGGTAGCTACCAAGATTATGTGCTTTCTTGAGAGTGGTTATGGCTTATTTCAAAGGTGTGTTAGCCTTCTGAAAAGTTATAAAACTTGAAAAATATGAATTATTTAGTCATGATATTCTAGAGCATTTAAGCTCTCAAAAAAGATCACTGTGTGTGCCTTTCTGTTTCCGGCTATACTTTTCCTTCTGTCTTCCTCATGCAACTGTCAACCTGCACTCTGAAACTATTCTCTGCAAATATGAGGCATCATCAACTCATCTATTTATATTGTGATATATGGCCAGAAAGACACTGTCATGTCGTGGCATTTAGTCAAGCAATTGCATTACAGACCGAATAGCTGTCAAAGGACACTATGGCTGATGGCTGGCATTTTTAAACCTCCAGTCAAACTACATCACTAGTTCTAGTTCTATAAATCTTCTCCCGAAGCTGCTTTCACATGTGTCTTCCCTCTACGATGTATAACTTCCATGTCCTTCAGGTGTCAACCTCACATTGCCACTAGAATGGTGGCTAACAAGAGGCTGGGAGAAGTGCCTCTCCTCTGTGCTCCTGGTGTATCTTGCCTTTAGACCTATCATAGCACATGTCATACTGTGTGGAAGTCACTATTTCCCATTTCCCAGGTTAGAGGATAAGACTGTTGAGAGGGCTGTGTCTTGTTCATCACGCCACTTCCTAGCTGTAAAAGCTTCAGTCTCCCCATAGCTGTGAGGGTGGTATTTTTTTGTCTTTTCGCTAGGCTATAAGCTCAGTGTGGGCTGAATGGTATTTCACAGTTCTTGAAGCATAGATTTGGTGAAATATTATGGAAACATTAAAATTTTTCTATTTGATGTAGTAACATGGGATAAATCTTGATGAACTAAGAGGGAATAGGCGCTCTCGCTATTACCTTTACATTGTTACGATTAAATAAATTGTTATTATGTATATACATGATTATAGACTGGAAGTGGATAGGCAAAAATGTAAATAATTGTTATAATCATGCAGTTATAAGTGAATATTTCTTTTGAACATTTGTTCAATCATGTTATTTTTTAAAAAGACTTTACTTATTTTTAGAGAGAGAGGAAGGGAGGGAGAAAGAGACGGAGAGAGACATCAATCAGTTGCCTCTCACGCACCCCAAACTGGGACCTGGTCTGCAACCCAGGCATGGGCCCTGACTGGGAATTGAATTGGCAACCTTTTGGTTCGCAGGCCAGTGCTCAGTCCACTGAGCCACACCAGCCAGGGCTCAGTCACGTTATTAAAAAGGAAATAGCTTTCTGTGCTACCCTGGGAGGGGCCCGGACTGTGTTGTTCTTGGTTCCCACATAATTGAAAGGGAAATTTCACAACATCCAGAGACCTTGATGTCCTACAAATGAAGGAGGATGTCCTCAAATTCCCTGCAGCAGGAACCCACTTAGGTGCTACCAACCTTGACTTCCGAATGGAACAGGACATCAACCAAAGGAAGAGTGATGGCATCTACATCATATATCTGAAGGGAATCTGGAAGAAGCTTTTGCTGGCAGCTTGTGCCGATGTTGTCATTGAAAACCCTGCTGATGTGTCATATCGTCCAGCACACTGGCCAGTGAGCTGTGCTGGTTTGCTGCTGCCGCCCCCGGAGCCACTCCTATTGCTGGACCTTCACCTCTATAACCTTCACTAACCAGATCCAGGCAGCCTTCTGGGAGCTGAGATGACTGGTGGTTACTGACCCCAGAGCTGACCAGCAGCTTCTCACAGAGATGTCTTATGTTAACCTGCCTACTGTTGATCTGTGTATCACAGACTCCCCTCTGCCCTACGTGTTCATTGCCAGCCCTTGCAACAACAAGGGGGCTCACTCAGTAGGTCTGAGGTGGTGGGTGCTGGCTGGGGAAGTACTGTGCATTCATGGCACCATCTCCCACGAATATCCATTGAAGGTCACAGCTAATCTTTACTTCTTCTTTTTATTTTTAAAAAGATTTTATTTATTTTTAGAGGGAAAGAGATAGAGAGGGAGAGAAACATCTAGAAGTTGCCTCTCATAAGCACCCTGACTGGGGACCAAACCAACAACCCAGGCATGTGCCCTGACTAGGAATCCAACCAGTGACTTTTCGCTTTTCGGGACAATACCCAACCAACTGAGCCCCACTGGTCAGGGCCAATCTTTACTTCTACAGAGAACCTGAAGAGGCTGAAAAGGAAGAGGAGGAATTTCAGGGTGCATGGACTGCTCCAGCTTCTGAGTTCACTGCAGCTCAAGCTGAGGTCACAGACTGGTCTGAAGGTGCGCAGGTGCCCTCTGTGCCTCATCAGCGGTTTCCTACTGAAGGCTGGAGTGCTGTCGGCCACGAAAGACTAGTCTGCAGTCCCCACTGCTCAGGCCACTGAATGGGTAGGAACAACTACTGAGTGGTCCTAAGCTGTTCTTCCACAAACTCTTAAACAGACTGGAAATAAGATTGACAGAAAAGAGTTGCAAAAAGAAACCCAAATCTCTTTCTTTCTAAAGAATGGGCCTGTCCTGCAATGCACAGTCAAGTTCCTTCACTGGTCCTCTCTCCCTCGTACAAGTTAGCGCTGGGCCCAGCAGGCCACTGTCCACAGGTTGGGCCTGCCCAACGTTCTCTGGCGTCGGGACCAGCCACTCCCTGGGCTCTCCGAGGTCCCTCCGCCCCACTTCCTCCCTCCAGGCCCCGCCCCGGTCCCGTGCGCCTGCGCACGTGCGAACACGTGGCTGCCGCGGAGCCAGAGCAGCAATGGCGGCGGGTGGCGGCCGAGTTGCCGACCCCCTGTCTCCCGCGGGGCTCCCCTGCGCCTTCTCCCCGCAGAGTCAGGCCTACTTCGCTTTGGCGTCCGCCGACGGTCACCTGCGAGTGTGGGAGACAGCCAACAACCGGTTGCACCAAGAGTACGTGCCTTCCGCGCACCTCAGCGGTACCTGCACCTGCCTGGCCTGGGCGCCAGCGCGGTTACAGGCCAAGGTAAAGCGAGCGGGACGGCGGGAGGTGGGCTCCTGCTGGGGCTCGGCCTGTGCGCCCCCAGGACTGACGGCGCGTGGCCCTGGAATCCGCGTGGCCCTCGGAGGCCCGCGGCGAGGAGGCACTGAGTGCGGCAGCGCGTAGTGGGCCCACGCCGCCAGTTCTGTGCGCAGCCTGTCCAGACGCAGTGACTGAGGGCTCGGCCCGATCCGACGGGCAGTGGACCGCAGCCCTCCCAGCGGGCTCTGTGTGGTTTTCGCCTCCCTTCCCGCTGTCGCCGGGGCCGCCATGTTCGCCGAGGCCCCGGCGGCCCCCCCATCTCCGGGGGCTGCCGGGCCTGGCTCAGCGGAATGCGATCTTTTGAGCCCTGGCTTTTGACAGAGCTCCGCCTCGGGGCTACACTACCGACACACTCGCTATCCTCTCATCGGATTTGCCTTGGGTGGTTGGAATCAACAAGTGTATTTTCTTGTTTCCTTGCACCGCCACCCTTGGGTGCCGGCTCACCACGTGTTGTCTGTCTTTCACGTCTAAGACGCTTTCCCCCTTGACTCTCCCAGGCTCATTTCCAGTCCCAGCCGTTTGAACAGCCTTGCTTTTTTATTTTTAACATCGGCTCGACTTTACTTTATAAACCCGTTTCCCCCCAGTCTGAAGTTTGCGTTAGGATATGGAAGTACAGTGAAGTCATTTAACTTAAATATGAATCCAGGTGAAGTTTGTCTTAGATGGGACACTGCCGAATTTTGGAAGGCTTTTCACTGTTGGGGAGCCATCGCAGGTAAGATGCTATTCCCTGTCGACTCACTCGATTACATATGTTGTAACATACACGCACGTGGAGTTAAGTATGCTGCCTAGGTTTGAATCCAGGCCTGGCTCCTTAGTAGTAATTTTGCCTCTAGTTTCCCATGTGTAAAATGGGGATAATAGTGCCCACATCATAGAGTGGTTGTGAAAGTTAACATATTTAATAATGTATAAAGCAGGTAGAATAGTTCTTGGTGTGTGTAAGTGCTTCAAGTTTTTATTATTATTAGTATCTCGTATCTGTGTGGTTGGTTAGTCCTGCAGAGTAAGGACTAACTTTCTGTTTTGTTTGGGAAGAGGAAACTCAGGCTCTGGAAAACTAAGTAACTTACAAAGAGCCAAAAACTGAACCTGGACTAGCTCTCAGGTATTTAGAGCTCAGTTCTCCATTATCTGCCACAAATAGTTAATATTAGGCTGGCAAAATTTTTTTGCCTGTTCTGGTTTTCTGTTGACTTAAAATCACATTGTGTGCCTCAGGAATAAAACATCTGTCTAGTCTCAAGTGTCCTGTTAAAAGTCAGAGTTTGGATTAAATATAACACTGATACAACAGAAAAATGTCTGGATTCGGTTTCACAACCACGACTCAGTTCAAACTTGGTTTTGTCATACTGAGCAAGTCACTTTACTTTTGGGGGTCTTATTGAAAAATGAGTTGGGTCACATGAAAAAAATTTTTGTAGGTTTTCAATTCTTCTGCCTGTATTCTCTCATTTTAGCCACACAACTCTGTGAAATGCCCTGAAATTATTCATTTGTAAAAATTGAGAATCAGAGCTAAGGAAGTTTATGTGATTCCATCAAGGCCTTAATAACCTGTGAAGTGGCTGTGCCCGCCGGAGTCAAGGTGCTGGGACTGGCAGTAGTGAGCACTTAGTGAATGTCAGTTGTTACTGAGTAAGCAGGCAGGTGTTCCTGTGGGCGCATTTGTCATCTTCTGCTACGTTCCTCAATGTAAATCAGTTTGTAAGCATATCTGTCTTTCAGTAATTGGCAATTCACCACCCAAGGACAGAGTTGAGTGAGTTATCAGTGGAGAAAAAATGAGTTGGTGCTGCTTTTCTTCAACTGGAGTTAAAGCAGTTAGTTCATAGATGTGTAGAAAAATTAGACTGTTGCTTCTTGTTCTCAGTTACAGCACGGTTATAATACTTTTCATTTATGCCACAATAGTTTGTGGAGGGTTTTTGCACATATTGTATAGCTGAGCATTTCCATTTGGTTGATGGAACCTGGGTGAAGAGGTCCTCTAATGATGAGCAGAAAAGTACAGGGAGACAGATTGATGGACTATGAGATGGATGCTGTTGTTTGAGTTCCTTGGGTTTAGGTGGGTAAACTGAGGCTGAGATGTTCTGTGACAGGCGAAAGCCACACAGGAAGTGGTGGAGCCATCTAGCAACTGACTCTGCTATTTCATTCCCACCCTGCATCTCTCCAACTTTTCTCCCTTTTCCTTCCCTGAGTACCGTAGAGCCCTGAAGAAACAGACCTCGTCTACTCTTGGCTACCACAGTAAATGTAGCTGTGCTGCTTTGCTGTGACTGCAAAGCACAGCCACACAGCTTTGTGCTTGCTGAATGAAGCACATGGCATTTCACACATTGGGCAGGGCAGGCATAGTAGCATTGAGGATGCTTCTGGGAAAAATCTGAGCTGAGTGTCCCTACTCCTGTCTGTTAGAGAGGCAGCACAGTCCAGCTGTGGTCTTGTATAATGCTCTGTCTTAAGGTCTCTGTGGTATTTAAACCTCAAAAGGTAAAGTTTGCAGATTAGATTCCATAGGCAGAAAAAGATGTTCCAGTGTATTAGAATTGTTTTTGACATAAATACGTGTAGTTATATATAAATTGCACACATTTTGTTCATTGTTATCCATGAAACATTTGCCAGAGTGAATGAATGACTAATGCCAAGAAATGGCACGGGAGACTGATTGCAGAATGAAATTTGAAACTTTAGCATTGTTTGCAGGGTCTAGAGAGTGGTATTTTTCAAAAATAGGTTTTGATTTATTGGTGGATTGTGAAACAGATTTAGTGGGTTGTGATGGCATAAGGCATTATCAGTATGTTTTGCATGTTAAAGGGTGTTTTGGTGAAACTTCTCTACGTATTTTCTTCTGAGTATGTACTGGCTTTCTTTGTAAACACTTTTCTTACTGCGGGATCTCAGTCTCAAAAGTCAATGATTAATTGATCAAATTCAGACCTCTCATTACCTAGATGTGCTTTTTTCTCTCTGTCTTCACTACATCTGTACTGTGCGTTGCTTTTTATAAATTATGCACATGTGCCACTCAGCCTTCTTACTGCCTTCTGGATCAAATGCTGGTAAACTTTCTTCAGACTGGTATTGATTGGTACTTATTGCTTAGCTCAGTTGTACCTTCATATTGAGAAAGACTAGTCTAAAATCATCTTGTTTCGGTCTTCACCCCTGGTACCAGCAGGAACTCAGATTTTCCAATCACAAGTATAAGATACATGAACTAAATTCCTAGCCTTCCTTTTCCATTACTTTATATAATTACATGTACAATTTATGTACATATCACATTGTGCTAGGCACACTAGAGGAAACAAAATATGTCTAAAATATCAGTGAAGAAATACAGACAATTCAGATATTAAACCAAATGAAAATCGAGGTGAGTAGGAAAAGGCTCCTCTAAGTGCTGTGAAAAACAAAGGCAAAATGGGAAAGTTTATTTGTGATTGGGGTGTGTAACGTGAGGATGGAATTGAAAATAAGGCTGGACAAGATGAATTGGAGGCAAATTGTGTATGCTTTTGAATGCCAGAGAATTAATGTTGATTACTTTTCTCTGGGGAGTCATTGAAGTTTTTGACCACAGGAAGAATGGGTTTGGATAGAAAATGCCAACGAAGGTCTGTCATACATAATCTGTAGTCATCCGTATGTGTGCCACTTGACTCTTGGTTTCAGAGGTACTTAGTAATGGGGCAATAATTAAAATACTAGGAGTTCACTAAAATGCACAGTGGTTATTTAAACTGCTTACCTGGTTGATGTGTTACATGTTTGGGCCTGTTCATCCTGCTGAATGGGAAGTTGTTCTTAAAAAGATCCAATCTGAGAAAACATACATGAGTCAGTAGTTCTTTGAGATTAATTAATTGGATTATTATTTAGGTTTGAACTAGGAACCCTCAAAATTGGCCATAAATTCTGTGGATATTCTTCCCACTTGTTTACTTTATTTGCTTCTCCCCAAAATACAGACTTTTTGCTGGTAGGGGAACCAGGGCTTTGAAAATGTTAATTTTTAATTTCTGAAATGTCTTTGCTTTGAAATGTAAATTCAGATCTGCAGAAAAACATACTGTATGTATTTGGACCAGCTTGTGTGTCACACGTTAGAAACTCAGTGTAGATCATTGTAATTTGATTTGGGGAAAACCAAAACCAGAAGAAGTAATTTCTAGAATTTTTCAGAGTTTCCTGTTGAGGTAATAATAGGTTGGTATACTTTCCCCCATTGTCTTTGCCTAAAATAGGTGTTTGTGTTTATATCCTTAATGCAGAAACCACGTTTGTTTTCTGGGATCACTTAGAGGCGGCTTTAGAACTTCATTTACTGGAGCTGGGATCTAGGACAAGGCTAGTTTCAATGCTTCAAGTAAATTAAATGTTACTGTTGAGAGTATCGGATTGTTTTATGCTTTTACTTTTAATTGTAACTTCTCTTTTGGGTTTATGAATGTAGATACATTTTTCTGTATGTAGAATGTTACCCTATTTTTAGTTAAATCTTATTGTTGTCAAGTGTGTCCAATGAATCAGAATTTTCAAATGTACCATCTCCATAAGGTAACTTAAAGAAAAAAATGGAAAATGCTTTACGAGTCTACTCCTTGATACTCTTAGGTACTAATAACATAGTTTTCATCGGTGGGGTTGGGTTGAGCAGATTTTTATGTGCCCTGGACCTCTTTTTTGTGGTGTAGAGCAAAAATCTTGCACTACTGAGAAAATGTTCCTTTTCCTCTAGTATTGGTCTGTTTTACATGAAATGAACAGATTTCTTGGAGCTTCTTAATGCTAAAATATAGGTTGGCAAGCTTTAATTTGAAAACAACTTATAAACATGGAAGAGAAGTTCTGAAATAACTCTCCAGAATTAAAAACTGATGTAGTACTCTGCAGTTGGGGTCATTGTGTTTTTGATGGACAGAAAGAGCTGTTACCATTTTTGAAATGAACACAAGCCTGCGGCATTTGACACTAGATTTAAACTTGTGCCTCTTCGGTCATTGGAATCACCAGGACAACATGGGACTTTGGGACAAGCCTTAGTCAGACACTGGAGCAGCTTCTGTAGTGTATGCTCTGTTCTGCTCCATAGTTACAGCTATTTTTTGACTCAAATGGAAGTAAATGCATTTTATAAATATAAAAACATATGAGTCCCTTTTCCCGAAAACAAAGGGAGAATGAAAGAAACGATGGGGGGAGAGGGGACAGTGGCTGCTTGGACGGGGCCCTGTTATCCCTGTGCTTCGCAGGGGCGCTGGACCTGCCGGAGTACCGAGAGCACGCCGACTTGTCCTGTTTGGTGCCCTCCTCACTCAGAGGTGGGAGTGGGCGCGGGAAGTACGAGTTCTCCTATTGCAGTGGTTTTTCTTTTTCTAAATAGCAAGAAAGAGGGAACCCTACCTCCACTTTTTTAAAAAAAGAAGTACCCCTTAGTAGCAGTCACGTTTCATTTGTGGGCTGTTGGGCATTTGCATTTATGCGTGAGTGATGGTTCAGTGTTTGAAATACAAAATAAACTTTTTTATTTGTTTTATTTTTAGGAAAGTCCCCAGAGGAAAAAAAGGAAATCGGAACCTGTGGAAACGAGTAACCAGGTTGACTTGTTGGCTCTTGGTACAGCAGTTGGCAGTATTTTATTGTACAGCACAGTAAAGGGGGAGTTACACAGTAAATTAATAGTAAGTATGTGCATATTTTATGTAAAAGAGATATGTCAGGGAGGCTGACACATTAGAGATTTACCAAACAAAAACAAAACTATTCAGGGTATGCTATAGGATCTCTATTCTGGGGGTGTTTTTCTGCCCATTCTGAGCAGTAACAATTGGTAATAGCTACGATAGTTAACAGTTCTTATTACAGATCAGAATATGAGAAATTGTTGACCAGATTGAGAATAAAGGGTGAAGAGAATTCTAAGTATCACAGCCAACTGCAGGAAGAAGCCCGCCATCTCTTGGGCTAGAGGATGAAGGAGGTGGTTGGGGTCACTGCTGAAACTTAAGAGGAGCTGGGGTTGCTGTCTCTTGAGTGGGCCCCGTGGGCCTGGGGTCCAGAGCTGAGGGGCGGGTGACTCTGGCCGACTGCTGGTGTCTCTGAAAGGAGACGAGGAAACTGGTTCGCCGGGTGCTGGGAAAACTTCCATTCAGTTGCTGCTAAAAAGATGGCCACTGCTGGAATACAGAAGCAGTGGGGGATGCAGGAAGGAGGGCAGGAAGGAAGAAGTCCTTGTCTCCCTCTCGCACCCCTTACTGGTGGAGCCTACTGGCCGTCCAACTGGCAAAGCAGAAATGTTTGCAGCCTCCCAGCCCCAGCATTGCAGAGCAGAGAAGAGGGAGGGTTGGGCTCTGCCAGACGGTGACCGACAGGATTTGTTTCAGACAGTATCTGTTGCGGTGTATTTTGGTGTTGACTGACTCCTTTCTGTGTATAGGAATGCTTTCTGTAGATAGGGGTAAAGCAATGTTTTAAGTCACATCTGCCTGTAGATATTGTGGAACCACGTAATGTTGAAAAGGGAAAACAGTTTATACCTAAATCTATCACTGAAATCTGTCTCTGTTTAATTGGTTGTATATTTCTTTGCTTTGTGCATATATTAAAATGTACATGGGTTCTATCCATCTATTTTGAAATATCCTGATATTTCCCATTACATTACAACATAAATAATTTTCATATTTTTCAAGAACTAGTTATAAACATTTTAAGTGACTAGCTAAAGTACCATTAAATTGGATAGTCCCTTGGTGAGTTAACTACTGCTGACCATTTAGGTGGTTTCCGATTTTTATTTGTTTATACATTTCTTTCTTACGTGATTCCTGCAATTATGAGTCAAAGGTTTTGGGTGTTATGGTGTTTCATACATAGCATACACACACTTTCTGAAAGAGTTTTCCTGATCTGTACGTAATCAGCGCTGGAAGGATGGTACCTGTATTTCAGTAGTATCAATGCCACCATCGAATATTCTCATTAAAACAGCAATAGCACTAACAAAAAAACCAGCTAATTTGATAGGTGGCATCTTTTATCTTTATTTTGAATCTTGTGCCTCTGAGTGAGCAAGCATCTTGCTATGCTGAGAATGTTTAAAGTATCTTTAATATGGAGTGATTTCTAACACAAGGAAACATTTAGTGTTTACCTGAACAAACAGATTTCTTTACTGAGTGATATTTTTGGCACTTAAAAAAAAAAAAAGATTTTCGCCATGGCTGATGTGGCTCAGTGGATTGAGTGTCAGCCTGTGAATGGAAAGGTTGCTGGTTCAATTCCTGGTCAGGGTACTTGCCTGGGTTGCAGGCCAGGTCCCCAGTTGGGGCAAGTAAGGCATCCGATCGGTGTTCACACATCAGCGTTTCTCTCTTCCTCTTCCTCCCTTTCTTTCCCTCTCTAAAAATAAAATCTTTAAAAAAAAAGATTTTCAATGGTACTTTTGACTGGACATGATTTTTATCTTAAATAATGTTGACTTTCAACTCTTTACTAGTTCATTCAAGTGTCACCAACTTTGCCACGTAGATGAAGTATTTATCATGCGTTGTGCTGGCATTCCTGTCAAAAGCAAGAAGCATTTAGGAGTAGTGTCCTCTGGCGGAGCGTGTAGAAGTATGTTTTTCCAGCGGGGGGCGGGGAGTTAACATGATAAAGTTATAGCAGGTTTATCTCATTTTTGATGGTAGAAATGGATAGATGTAGGTCTTTCTTTTTTTTAAGTTAGGTTAAAGCCTAACATTACAGTTAACTGTTTCGTGATAATTCCAGGGTACATATTATATTGGATGAGTTTTTTTATGTATATATTTTTTAAATTTATAGAGCGGTGGCCATGACAACAAAGTCAATTGCATACAGTGGCATCAAGACAACGGCTGTTTGTATAGTTGTTCAGATGATAAACATATTGTGGAATGGAATACACAGACGTGCAAAGTAAAGTGGTGAGTGATGTTGATGGTTCTGGTGTTGGAGGGGTGACTTGGTTACTGTTCGGAAATGCGTTGAAATTTGACAGATCAGTTGGCCATAGTGGGGAATGTTGACACTAATGAGGCTGTGTGGACTGTTTTCAAGGAACTTGTACATGGGATAAGATTTTAACACATTAAAGTTAAATAATGGTACAAAAGGTAACTGTATAAGTGGTGTCATAAGGTAGCACGTGATTACTGGTCACCTGAGTAAGGCAGTGTCGGAAGGCCTGGTGGAAGAGGGGATTTCTGTTGGGCCTTCCAGGGTAGGTAAGATTTGGATAGAAGAGGGTGGGGAAAGGAAGGCAGGAAGATGGCAAAGGCTAGGAGAGAGGGAAGTGAAAGATTTACTTAAATCTGAGTAATGTAGAGCGGGGATGTACTAGGGGATCATGATGGTAGAGGGTATGGGGCAAGTGTCTTAGGAGTCTGGTAGCCTTAAGTGTCATAGATAAAAACCACAGACAACTATCTGGCAAGCAGGAGAGAGCCAGTGAAGGGCAGTGTCTTGGCAATAAAGTAACCAAAATAATGCTTTGGGGAGAAGTAATGTCAGCGATATCTAGAATATGTGGGAAAGAGCTAGTTCAAAGGACTTGCTGTTCATTTGCTCCGTTTGGTGTGTATCTGTTGTTCCAGTCTCACTCCCGGAGCAGTGTAGTCTCAGTTATTTTTAGACACATTGGTTTCACTGTTTCTTGGAGGCTTTCCTCCAGTTACATTTATTTCCTGGAGGACTTCTGCCTTCTTTCAGGGTTTGCTGAACAAGCGATTGTCCTGAGATTTCCTTTTTCCATCATCTTGAAAATTCTTTTGTGAGATGTATCCTCTATTTCCTAAATTCCATTTTTCATTGTTGGTTTGTTCCTTTTGGTGAAGCATACAAATTGGTAGCTGAGAAAGGGTGCGTGGATGGTAAATTCATTGAGCTTTTACTTGTCCACTAGAGTCTTTATTCGAGTCTCACAGTTGATTCATAATCTGAGGATACGTAATTTTAGGTTGGAAGTAATTTTCCCCTCAGGATTTAGATGCAGTTGGTTCTTTGGTGTTGTAGCTGTCAGTGTTAGTTGTCCTTAGTACTCTGAAATATCCTGAGGTTTTTTTTCTTTAATCATTGAATTATATTGGCATTCAAGGGACCATTTATCTTGGAAATTTGTGTTTTTCATTTTTCTTGTACTATGTTCATCCTCTTGCTGTTTAAAATCTTTCTCTAGTACTCACTGTTTAGATCAGAGGTCCCCAACCCCTGGGCCATGGACTGTAGCGTTCCGTGGAAAAGGTGTCTTCCACAAAACCGGTCCCTGGTGCCAGAAACGTTGGGGACTGCTGGTTTAGATGTTGCATCTCCTCTTGAGAACCTGTCAGGGAGGCATTACCTTGGTGGTAGGTTAGTTACCTGACACAAGTTTTTAGGAAATGCAGTTGGGTATAGAACCTTATATAGTTTTGTTATGTTTTTGCTCTGAATAAAGTTTTCTCCCTATTCACATATTTTTGTTTCTCTTCTCAATGTAGCAAATGGAAAGGTGACAATAGCAGCGTCAGTTCCCTGTGTATCAGCCCAGATGGAAAGATGCTGCTTTCAGCTGGTCGAACAATCAAACTATGGGTTTTGGAGACCAAAGAAGTCTACAGAGTGAGTGAATCAAATCAGTTGTAAGCGTGATGGTCATCTAAAGTAAGCATGGAGAATACAGGGGTCTGAGCCATTGAGTATTGTTTCAAGAACACAGGTTGTTTGTTTCCCCACATATTGAAGAGTAGAATTAATAGATAAAAGCCTCCGAATCTGGTTTGTTGGTGTTCAATATTAAATAGGTTTTACATGTCCACTTCACATGCATTGGAGACATGAATAGAACAAATATGTGGAATTGGAATGAAAAATCTACTCTACTATGCAGTGATGTTAGTGATTTTGGTTTCTCGCTTGCACCCAGCATTGGTCCACTTAGTGTTTAACTGTGGAGGTTTAGTATTAGATTTGAGTGTGCTCAGGGTTAGCGAACTTTTGGTGCTGTGATGATGCCTTAAAATTGTGGTTTCGACTCACTGAGAGTGAAATGAAGACCTGCAATTCCTTGGCTGTGTCTGAGCACCCTGTCACCCTTTAAAAATGGGTGGAATTAAGGTGAATCTTTAACTCATGGAAGAAAGACAGATTGTGGGATACAGTCATTTAAAAGGAAAATCTTAATTTTCATTATTTTCAGATGGAGTTTTAAGAAGCAAGAAGAACGTACCACAAATAACCTTGGTTGTTTAGAATTTGTTACCTTTTGTGACACATGTCTTATGATACATATGGACTCTTAACTTTTTTTTACTGTTTTGTATCCATCCTTTCCTAAGTGTGATGTAACTTTCTTTTAGCACTTCACGGGGCACGCAACGCCGGTTTCATCGCTTATGTTCACTACTGTCAGACCTCCTAAGGAGAGCCAGCCCTTTGATGGAATCACAGGTCTTTATTTTTTATCTGGAGCGGTGCACGACCGGTTACTCAATGTCTGGTACGTAGTCTTCTGGATTTGGAAGATAACTTTGTCTTGAAAGACTCTGTCATGGCTTAGGTGGTTAACATAAGTGATGAATGAGACTTGCTTTATTGTATTTAATGTTAGATTTATCTTGACTTCTAATGAATTGAGCCAGCCTTACACAGATCTGTGTCAGAAAAATTGAAGAGCATTGCATAATAGAACCACCTCCGTGCCTGTTTAGAGGTGTAATGGGCTGAATATTTTTATGACTGGGCAATTTAAAAATAAAAACTTTTTCAGGAAAACCTTTGATTTTGTAGAAATAGATGATTTTGGGTTAGTACAGTAATGTCTATTTACTGATGGCTTACCGAGGATGTTAAATTCCTTGGCTGTGTTTTTGAAACTACTTTTAAATGTAAAAATTGCCCTGGCTGATGTGGCTCAGTGGGTGGAGTGCTGGCCTGAGAACTGAAGGGTTGCTGGTTTGATTCCCGGTCAGGGCACATGCCTGGGTTGTAAACCCAGGTCCCCAGTTGTGGGTATGTGAGAGGCAACCAGTCCATGTTTCTCTCCTTTTCTTTCTCCCTCTGTTCTCTCTAAAAATAAGTAAAATCTTTAAAAGTAAAAATTTTGCATTAAAGGATAATCAAAAAGTTTTTAAATTTAAGAAATATAAGACATTTATTGGATTTTATGACACCTGATGGTGAAGTTAACTTTTTTTAAACCTGCTGTTCATGGGCAAAATAAGTAGAGATTTAAAAAGTGAAAGTAGTCTCTTATCCTAGTAATCAATTACTTGAGCATTCTCTTGACCATATAGTTACTATGAATTTATACCAAATAGCAAAATATGGATCCCTTAAAGTAGTTGTGTGGGGAGAGGTCTGTGGGGCCACTGTTCACCTCCAGACCATCAGCTGTACTGGAGTTGGGTTATGTCTCTTCAGTCGGATTACATTGGTTCTCCTTTCTGCGTCTGCTGTGTGAGGAATGTCTGTTGGGATGACCTCTTTTAGTTCTAGAGGGTCCAACACTTATATGAAATTATTAATGCCAAAAAACCCAAAATCTGCCACCAAAGTCTTCTAACATTACTAAGGTGCTTCAATCGTAAATGCTTTACCTCTTTGGTGCCCTAGACCTAGAGGTTTCTGGCTACAAAGTTTCTTCTATAAAAGAAAAAGTGATTTCTATTGTTTTAAGGTCCTGGTGGCTTCCTAGTAACAGAGGAATAAACTTCAAAGACAAACCCATATTGAAAGGCTGTCCAATAAGGCCATTTATGAGCACTTTGTGTTTTGATAGATGAGCAAGCCCAAGGTTCCCTGATAATTACCATTGAAAGACTTGTTTCTGTAAGGAAATAACATTTGAAGGGTTTTTGCTGCTGAGTGAAGATTTAAAAAAAAACCCTTTTGTGTTACTATAAGAAGACAGTGCTGTCTCCTGTTGATGGGCTAAGATAGCAGTTTCTTCTCTATGTGGTGGTCTGATGGCAGTGACTTTGAATATGTGTAGTGTGAATGACCTACAGGTTAGAGTGAGTCTTATTTTGTTAAGAACTTACTGTGCATGAAATACTTAGAATTTGTCAAATCAACTCTCTTAATTTTTTTCTGGACAGAAATATTGAAAGAATGTCTGGATATGTTCTTTGATTAAGTGTCTGTTTAAATACTTTGGCTTATTATTAGATTGTTTTCTTACTGAGTTTTTTGTTTGTTTGTTTTGAGAGGGGAAGGGAAAGAGAGAGGGGCCTCTTCCGATTGGTTACCTCTTGTGTATACACCCCAGCCAGGAACCAAAGCAGCAACCCAGGCATATACCCTGACTGGGAATTGAATCCACAGCCTTTCAGTTTGCAGGACGGTGCTCCAGCCAACTGAGCCAGGGCTTCTTACTGAGCTTTGAGAGTTCTGTGTGTATTCTGAGTATAAATTCATTATTGGGCATACGCTTTACAAATACTTCTCCAAGTCCATGACTTATCTTTTTGAAGAGTTGCTTTTAATTTTGATGAAGTTCAGATCATATTTAGAAATCTTTGCTTAACCCAAGGTCACAAAGATTTTCTCCTGTCAGTTTTGTAGTTTTAGTTCTTACATTTGGTTCTGTGGTCTGTTTTGAGTTAATACATATATATGGTGTGAGGACTGGATTGAAGTTCATGTTTTTGCATTGTGGATATCCAGTGGTCCCAGTATCACTTGTTGAAAAAACTGGCTCCATTGAGTGGGTTTTGCATGTACACACCTGTATAAACGCATACAGCCAGTTCTTCTTGCTCACAGTAACTGTTGTGTAAAGTTCTCGAGCACCGATTTAGTGATGCTGAACTATTATTAATCCTTGGGCAGATACAGGTTTAAGTTCCTACAAAGCTCTGGTTACAACATTTTTGTCCTCTAAGCAATATATAATCTTGTTTTATGTGTCTTTCTGTTTAGAGATACCTTATTTTGCACACACATAGAGGCATATCTTACTGTGCTTCACTTGATTGCACTTTGCAGGTGCTGAGTCTGATCATAGCTCGCTGTGTTGCAGGGCTTGCGTGACTGGGTGGTCTGGACTGAACACGCAGTGCCTCCGAGATGTGCCTGTGCTGGTGGGCGCGTGTCAGAATGAGCTCAACACATACACTTCCTCTGCAACACGTACCACAGCCTTTTTACTCTTAGGAACATTAGGCAACACTTTAGTACTATCCTTGGGCCGTTATAAACAGTAAAATCACCAACAAAAAGCACAAGAGCAAAATATAGACCACAGAAAGAATACTTAAGAGTATAAGAGCTGGAATAAAAAGGCAGAGCATAGCCTTGTTTAACCTTGTGAGTGTCGGGCAGCTCACTTTTTTCACTGCCTGTGTGCATACCTGTTAAAGACCATGAAAGCTCAACAGGTGTTGCTCTTGGGGTTTACAAATAAATTTTAGCATAGGTAAATTCTCAGATAAGGAATCAAGAAATAATGGGGATCATTTGTGTACGTGTGTCTGGCTTTTTTCTCACTCTTGCTATGATGTTAATTCTTAAATTAGCCTGTAGATTTGATGCAAACCTAGTTAAAATCCCAGCAGACTCTTGTGCAAATTGACAACCTGATTTTAAAGTTGGATGGAAATGCAAAGGCATAGATAGCCAAAAGGGCTTTGAAAAAGAAGGAAAACGTTGAAGGACTCATACTGCCTGATTTAAAACTTACCGAGCTACCGAAACCGAGGCAGCGTGATACTGGCTGCCATCAAGCTAGACGTGCAGGTGAATGGAAAAGTGTCTCTCCTGTGTAGTCTGCCGGAAATGCAGTCATGCTTTTTTCTCTTTTCCCAGGCAGCCATGTTATAGTGGTAGGGGTACAAGTGCTTCCTTGTTTTGATCCTTATTCACCTTAATAGCTTTCACACGGTGAAAAACTATTGGGAACCTAATGCTGGGACTGCATTTGGGTGTTTGTGTTCTTTTTTAGAATCGGTTTTACTGTCTCATTACTGGTTTTGTCATCCAGGCAGGTCCGGTCAGAAAACAAAGAAAAGAGCGCGGTGATGTCTTTCACGGTGACGGATGAACCCATCTATATTGACTTGACCTTATCAGAAAACAAAGAAGAGGTAAATGGCTCAGTGTTTGAGAATTTGTTTTTGGATTTCACTCATATTTTTAAAATTGGGGTTTGATGATTTAATGATGTGAGAAATAGGGGAGGTAGGGGAAGAAGGAGGTAGTGAAACAGAAATCTCCTTAGACTGTTTGAAGCGACCATTAGGTCACCGTGGTCAGCTCTCCTGAGGGGCAGGGGCAGGGGCAGTGGCATTTTCAGCATTCCTGACTGCTCTTACATGCGGGGCCCACCAGACCCCTGTTGTCATGTCAGCCTGTGCACTTGGTGGTGACTTCTCAGCTACCTCCAAGCTGCATTCTCCCTGCCTGTGTTATCTTCTTGGCCTAAAAACTCTTATGTATATGCTTGACAACACCTCGAGTTGTTATTTTGAAGACCGTAATTGTTTTTAAATGCAACAGCTGCACATCCTTGCTGTTCTAACTTTTTCTCTGGTCATTTAAAGGAGTGGGAAGGAGAGTTGAAGTTTCATAAGTATATTATGTATAAGTAATTTCCATTAGAGTAGATTTACCCATTAGAGTAATCAGTTACATTTTTTTTTTAGCCTGTCAAGTTAGCTGTTGTTTGCAGAGATGGTCAAGTTCATCTTTTTGAACACATATTAAATGGGTAAGAACTCTTTTTTTTTAAAGATTTTATTTATTTATTTTTAGCAAAGGGGAAGGGAAAAAGAGAGGGAGAGAATCATCAATGTGTGGTTGCCTGTCATGCACCCCCTACTGGGGACCTGGCCTGCAACCCAGGCATGTGCCCTGACTGGGAATCTGACCGCTGACCCTTTGGTTTGCAGGCCAGCGCTCAATCACTGAGCTACACCAGCCAGGGCTGGGTAAGAACTCTTTTAAGTCAGAAATTTATTTTCCTTCCCTGACTTGTCACTTTATATTCTCACCTCAATATTCTTTGCATTATATTTTCAGTTAGATTGTTTTGAAAGCATCCTTAATTCTTTATCCATATGACTGTATACACTGCCAGTAAGAACTTAAGTTTTTGGCTCGTGGATTATTTCTTTGTATTTGAGATTAGGAGAATGGCTGTTTATGACGGACGTTTAGTAAGTGTTGGTAGTTCTGGCGATAAATTTTAAAAGAAAATGATTTAGTTGTAGAGTTTTGTTTGTGAACTTTTGGCGAAGGCTTAGTTTCTAACGCGGATACTGCTTCCCCTTGTCACACATGTGGGTCAGGGCAGCATGGCCCTGCCAGTGTTTCTGTGGACAGAGAGGATGGAGCTAGCTGGTGGGGAGTATAGTAGTCACAGATCAGGGTCAGCAACGCATGGGCTGGAGGCCACACCTGAAAGAGACCATATGTGGCCCCCAAAACTAAAATATTTACTCTCTGGTTCTTCACAGAGAGTTTGCCAGCCTGTGCCGTGCACTATAAACATGGTCTGAGACTCAGTCACGTGCATGATTATGTTAAGCTCTAAAAGTTTCAACTTTTTATTGTCAGTTGATAGATAACCATGCCTTTTACAATCCTAGAGTAGTAATTTATTTAAATATAAACTGTTTGTGAAAACAATATACACATATTTTCAAACATTCAGGATGCATAGACAGTTAAAAACCCAAGTCTCCCTCTATTGAGTTCCACTGTCTAGCAGGAACTGTTAATAACACGATGCCTTTATTCACATAGTCATGTGTACATGGAACGTATAATTGAGGACCCTGAGGTTGGTCGGCCACGGTGAGGATTTGGGCATTGCTCCTTAGGCAGTAGTACACCGTTGATTGACTTTAAGCAGAGGATGGTTGGGGTTCGACCTAAATTTTAAGACATTAATTTTAAGTCATGCTATCTCACGTTTCCAGAGGGGTAAAGGCCAAAGCAGAGGCCAAAAATCCTGGGTAGAGATGGCTTCGGAGTCCGGGTCCTAGGAGGGGTGCATTGGCAAGATAGATAGTGGGGTGCTTACCACTGAGATTGTGGCGGGTGTGTATGAGATGTCTGTGGTGTGAGCAGTGAGTGTGAGGTACGTGAGGGACACAGTTGTTGGAGGTGGAAGGTTGAGAAGCCAAGAGGACGGGGTGTGAGAAGGATCGTCGACCTGCACGCTGCACATGGGGACCACCAAGAAAGGAGTTCCTTAGAGGAGTGTTGGAAGGGATGACAGGGAGCCATAAGGTGTTTAAGACATGCGGGGGAGTGGCCCAGGGGTGGCTGGATGATGGCAGGAGAGGGAGGTGGCTGGTGTCTGGTGACGAGTTTCAAGGGTTCTCGAGATGAAGGAGGAGAGACTGCCTTGGAGTATTACACGCGCACGAAGCACGTCAGGTTGCGTCCTAGGCCCTGGCACACGGTGTCGGGGGCAAACGGCTGCTGCTGCAGCGAGCCAGCCAGCGTACAGCAAGGTGAAGGGCGCTCTTAGACAAGACACGGAGGGTGTGATTCTGTTGATTATACTTTGCTGGTAATTTTGCTCCTGGAGCTCTGTGCTGAAGCCATGGTGAGCCTTCTAGTGGTTGGGAGCAGTTAGAGTTGGGACGGATTCGGGCATGTCCAGAGCCATTTGGGACTGAAGCTTGGGGTGGTGAGAGAGCTCTTGGGAGTGCGGGGCCTCCTGTGGGGGTGGACGAAGTGGGAGAGAAGGGCACGTGGGCGTGAAGGGAGATTCTGGTGGTGAGGTCTTGAGTGTTGGCGGGGTGGGGACAGGTGATGTCTAGGAACACTAGTGCTGTGGGGACCCTGGTCACCCCTGATGGTAGTGTGAAGGCCGGAGGAGGGTTACATCCCATGCCAGCTTCAAATAATTACTATTAGATGTTGTTATTTTAAATACTCTAATTTACTTATTTATTGTTGTTATTTTTTTACTTTTAGATACTGTAAAAAGCCTTTGACTTCAAACTGCACAATTCAGATCTCAACACCTGGGAAAGGCAAGAAATCAACACCAAAGCCCATCCCTGTTCTAGCAGCTGGTTTTTGTTCAGACAGAATGTCCTTGTTTCTTGTATATGGCAGTTGGTTTCAGCCCACCATCGAGCGAGTGGTACGTGGACGCTCCTTTGGAGTAAAGCAGTATTGACATGTCTGTGGGCAAGAGTGATTTGTATGGAAAAGAATCAGCATGGATCTGCTTGTTGGAGGTCACATGTTTTCCCTGAAGAGCCCTTCACTGGGTGGTTTATTTTAATTTGTGAGAACTGTGTATATACTTTTACTTAAACCAGCACATCCAAAATACGTAAGTGCTCAGTCAGTATAAAACGTTATTTGAGATGTTTGATCCCTACTTCTCTATTAGGTGTGCTGAGAACTGTACCTGGTGTGTATTTTCACTCACATGCACACCTCAGTCTGAACGAGCCGCGTTTTAAAGTGCTCAGCAGCCACACGTACCTAGTGGCTGCTGTTATCAGCACAGGTCGGGCGAATTTTGCCCAGCTACCTGAAAGGTAAACCTTAATGAAAGAGCCCTAGTGATCACACCCATTGAATTTTCTAAGTGGAAGTGAAATGGGCGGTACGATGATCGGACTTCTTTTGATTATCATAGTTTCTTCGGAGACTTCTGGTGAGTTGTTTAGAGCATGTCAGTAGGCGATTTCTTGGGCTTGCATTTATTACATACTGATTCAGTAAGGCCCTCTTCAGAGAGACTTGCCCAAGAAATCTCTTCTAAAGCCCAGTGTGGCTCAGTTGGTTGGATCTTCGTCCCGTACACCCAAAGGTTGGGAGTTCAGGGTGTTAAGTTGCGGTCAGGGCACTCACCTAGGTTGTGGGTTCGATCCCTGGTGGGGGTGCAGATGGGAGGCAACCGATCAATGTTTCTCTTTCAAATCAATAAACATTAAATTTTTAAAAATATAAAAAAAAATTTAGTAACATGGATTTGGCTTGATAAGAAGAATTGTTGGGTTGTATATATAAGTCGTCCTGCCACATGTGGACCCTGCTAAGCACCCTTTCTGGATGCAGCCATGGTTTCCTGTTCGTTTTGTGTCCTTCCAGACACTGACTACATGTCACCTTACCGTTTTATGGGGGGGGCACGTGGGCTTTGCCGCATTCGACTCTCCGCCGTGTAACACCACATCCGGGAGTCAGCTCAGGGCGCTGCGTGCCGCAGCAGTGCTGTCTGACTCGCCTAGGGAGGCCTTCCGTTCTGCCTCAGCCCAGAGTAATTTTTTGCAAGGGGGAAGAAGGGGTTTTTTTAAAGCCTCACATTAAACGAGCCTGGCGACCCTCTACACCTGTACGTGTGAGGAGTGGGAGCAGTTCATAACCGAAGGAGGTGAACGTGCAGACATCGTCCCCGGTCCCTCAGCGCCGTCAGTCTGAGTGGCCCGCCGTTCTGTGTGGAAGCCTTTCACGCTCTTCTGTATTTTTACAAAAATGTACAAGTAGGCGTTTATTCTTACTGCCAATTGCTTTGTTTGACACGCTCTCCCCCCTCCCCCCTTTAAAATTTTCAGGCTTTAAATTCCAAAGAACCTCATATGTGTTTAGTAAGAGATATTTCCAACTGCTGGGCTCCAAAAGTAGAAACGGCCATCACAAAGGTGAGTGCGTTACGTGCAGAAGTTGAGAGAAAGATGTGGGTGGATTAAATTGTTATGTAACGTTGTGTTTAGACCCTTTAATACCCTCTAAGTATTCATTTCTGTGCTCTTGGTTTGCTGAGTGAATGAGTGGATGGATGACTACAAGTTGAAGACCTTGGATCTAGTTCTTACTGCCCCCCATGCATGGTCATTGAGTAAAACATCAGTATCAAATTTACAAAAAATTATTTTTTCAATGTCAATACTTAAAGGAGCATGACTTTGTTGAGAGGAGTGCTGTTTTTCAGGGTGGAGTAAGACCTAAAACCATGGTGAGGCTGGAAGTTAAATTAATACTGTATATAAGAGCATCATCACGGGGCTATATAAAGTGGTATCTGCATGTAGTTCCTGTGTGGCAGTTTAATGAGGAGAGGAAAGCCACGACATGCCGTGATGACATCCACATGGTTTCGCTTCTGGCTGAGTTTCAGAGATGACACCTTTCTCTTGGCTGTCTGAGCATTTCTGGCAAAGATGAATGAGTGGTGGCGGTTGTAAGATGCACAGCTTTACTCTAACGTTTTCAACTCACGCACTCCTGTGTAATCCGTAGGTTTTGTTTTTTTCTGGTTTTTATCCATAGGTGGTTGGGAATGCTTTTAAAACTATGACCTTGTAGATTGTAAGTTAAAAGCTTATTTGTCAGCATTCAGTTAAAATTTATCTTTAACTCATATCATGTTAAGTTGGTTATATTAAGTTTTCTAGTAGAAAAATATTTTAAAAGCTATTGGGTTTTCTCATTGGTGATCAAGGCATAATTTCCTGTCACACCCCTGCTATTCCCGGTCAACAGGTGAGAACACCAGTGATGAATTCCGAAGCAAAAGTTCTGGTGCCTGGGATACCTGGCCACCATGCAGCCATCAAGCCCGTTCCTGCACAAACTAAGGAAGTAGAGAGCAAGAGGAAATTAGGGGAACATGAGGTAATACAATTGCCTGACCATGTTTGAGTTTGAAATTTACCATTCCTTTGGGGGTTGAAACTTCAGAAACTTACTTAGATTGCCGCTGTTACCCTCTGTCATCCCAGCGGTGTAGGTCCTGAAATTCCAGAAATTCCAGATCGTGATCTTTGTAAGATTCACGAAGTTAGTAAGTGGCTTGTTTACAAAGCCACTGTTAATGGAGAAGGCAGCACGCTATTAACTAAAGAAAGTGCTGTGTGGTCAGTTGTTAGGTTGGCTGGATAACATGAAACAAGTAGATTAAGCCAGGACTTGCTGTGATGATTTTCATTGGGTTTCGCACGTTGCTGAGCTCCAGTGATGCCTCTTCTCTTGGCTGTCTGAGCACCCCTGGCTGGGTTAGTAGTGCCCGCTGGTCTTCAGAAATGATCGCTAATGTAGCTGCTTGAAGTGTTTATAAGCCTCGTTTTTTCCCAACTCCCCAAACCCTCCCCTGGCTACTGTTCTCGTCACCGTGGAGTCCTCTTTCTCATCTTCCATTCACCTGTGCCGCTGCGTCTAAGGAATCCAGCATTTTAAGTGGTTAATCATCGGAGAAAATTTATGTTTCTTTACCTGATTTAAATGGCTTTGTTGAATGGTGGATTGGGGTAGCATTGCTGTTCATAAAAACTGTTTCTCAATAACTTGATATCTGTTTTTAAAAATAGTGTGCTAAATAATTTCTTTAACTGGCAGCTTAGATCCAGTCCTGTAATTTCCTCCTGCCTCGTTTATGTTTTCATACGTTAAGATAACCCAAATGGGAGGGTTCACCAAAGTATCTCTTTTTGTCTTGGGTAGTCCTAGAACATTATGTTTTGGTTTAGTTAGCCTCGGTTTTATAAGCCATCAGTTTTATAGAATTAAGTTTGTATTGCATGTTTCATTGTGCTTATTTACACATTATTTTAGATACTTATCAAGTATCTAAAGTGGTTGGAGTATAACATCTTATAGAAAATAAATCACCATCTGGAACTGATGGACAAAGAAAATTAGGAAGACAGTTTAAACACTGTGTTGGAAACATACCTATCTTTGTGCTCTTTCAATAGTGCTTGTTTCTTTTGCAGGCCTGAGGTTGATGGCGAGGAATAGTTGTGGGAGAGGAGCTTGGGCTTCTGGGAAGCAAGTCTTTGCTTGTGTGTTAGTGATCAGACAGCAGGTCCTTGCCTTTTTTGAATCTTTAGTGTGAGTTACATTTTTACACCATGGCTTCTTGGGCAGTTGTTCTCTCACTAGACTCTGGAAACTTGGGTTGTGGACGTTACACTTGTCTCCATCATTGGCTTTATTATAGTAAAGAGATTTCTCTCGGAACAAGAAGGAGCACATTGGTGGTTTTCAGGGCTGAGGTGTGAATCAGTCCGTGATTGTTGTCTCCTGAGACAGAAGCACAGAGTTATCTGACCAAACTGCTTTGGGCCTTGTCTGGTTCCATTAACAGGGCATCTCTCTTCCGTAGGTTAGCATTGAAGAACGCCTGGGAGCACTGGATATAGAATCAAAAAAAGAAAAGGATGACCTTCCGCAGACAAATAGCTTTCCAGTTCTTCTGGCACAGGGTTTGGAAAGTAATGATCTCGAAATGCTAAATGTAAGTACTATAGCAGTTTTTAAATGAATTAAGATGGTTAATTTTTCTTAGAAATGATTGACATAGCACATTCAGAGTGAATAGACTTGTTACATAGCCATTTTGAATTTAGTATTTTGTAACTTTAGTCAAATATATGTCATTTGGTGGCATTATACAGACAGTCACTAACCTACAAAGGGATTGTATGAAATTAGTTTGAACCTGGAATGCATTTTCTCATAGAAATATTGTTCAGAATTGTTACTAGGTTCTTAGGCTTTAGTTCACAAAAGCCTTATTAAACATAGTGTGCCCGAATTATAATATTCAGCATTCTAGATCACAATTTATATTTTTTTCTGTAGGAAAATGCGTTCCTGAGTTTTTACTCTGGATTCCAGAAACTTATTTCCCCCTGGCCGTGAGAGGGGGCAGTGAGGTGGAACCTTGGCAATGGGTAGGAGGTTTGGGGAAAAATTCAAGAGGGTTGGGGGTTATGTTATGAAGTATTTGGAGGTAAAAACACTAGAAATTTTGTATAAAGGAGGCATTTAGGATTGCTCTGCCTGTAAGTTGGTGACTGCTTGTATGAAGTTACTTAAAGTTAAGTCTTCTTAAATTTCAGAGTTTGACAGTGGTCTGCAGAAAAAAATTTAAGTGTAAAAATTGTATGTAAGCACTGCCTGATCAGCTTGTAGCAATTTACATGGCTAAGTGCATTTATTCTTAGTGAGTCAGTGATATTACAGTATAACTTAGTAAAGATGTGACTTTAACATGTAACCTGTGAATAGTTTATTTTTTATTTAAATGGGAATATCTTATCTTTATCTAACGTGATTTTGCAAAATGAGATAGGAAACCAGCATGTCTAAAAAGTTAAAATTACTTTTTAAAATCGTTTGTGAGCATACAGGGTCTGGCACAAATAATGCCCCTTTTATTACAAATTTTTTTGAAGGTTTTATTTACTTTTTTTTCTTTTAGAGAGGGGGGAAGGGATGGAGAAAGAGAGGAAGAGAAACATCAATGAGTGAGAGATACATGGTTGCCTCTCACATGCCCCCAACTGGGGACCTGGCTCACCCCAGGCATGTACCCTGACTGGGAATTGAACCAGTGACCTTTCAGTTTATAGGCTGGGGCTCAATCCACTGAGCCACACCAGCCAGGGCCAAATAGTACACTTTAAATGTGTACCATTTATTCTAATATAACGCAGTAAAATTGTAAAAGAAGAAACCCGTTGTCAATATTATCTTCTTGCTAGTTGTGGCCGTGGTTTGTAGAGTTTCTTCAAATACATTCTTGGCAGAAATTAATGCTTACTCCTGTATCCATTTTATAATTTTGCTTGGTTTGGGATAACTTATTTTTATTTATTTATTTTTGAAGATTTTTTAAAAAATTGAACTTATTGGGGTGACATTGATTAATAAAACCACACAGGTTTCAACTGCACATCTGTAACACATCACCGGCATATGGCATCTTGCTTATTTTAAATTTGAAAATTTGTCATAGAACCTCCGTCTTTAGTGGGTATAAGAATTGTCTGAAAGCTTGTTAAAAATTCTTCTGCCCTGCAGTCTGGAATGACTTGTGGCTGGGCCGCAGGTGATACTCTCATTTCCACCTCTCCCTTGCTGTAATTATTCATGGCGGTTCCTTTCCTTCTCAGAAGTGTCCCTCGGAAAACAAGTTCTGTGATAATTTTACATTTAGAGCACTAGAGGATTTCACAGACTTGTTTTTCAGACCTTCATTCCTGAACTGTTTGTCAGCCAAGCATTTGGTGTGGTGTGCAGCAGCGGGTTTAAGTGGGAGGTGTTTGACCTGAAGTGCTGCGACCCTAGTGGGCCACTTACGGCCGCGAAGCCTGGTGGTTTGGTGAACAGCCTGTGAAAATCGAGGACCTTAACAAAAACATGCTGTATCTTGAAAAATAGTTTGTAGAGTATTCAGACAAAATGTTCCCCATAAGTTGTACATTATTAGAATTTTATGATAACTGTTTATGATAAAGAGGTGACTTCAGGAATGTTCATGCTGTATCTTGAAAAATAGTTTGTAGAGTATTCAGACAAAATGTTCCCCATAAGTTGTACATTATTAGAATTTTATGATAACTGTTTATGATAAAGAGGTGACTTCAGGAATGTTTAGTATCATCAAGCACCTGCTGAATTATTGTTGAAGTTCTGATCAATGTATTCTGCTTTGAGTCTGGTATTCTGATTATTTGAAAATGAAAATATAGGTTAAGTGGGACTGGTAGGTCAGGACAGTCCATCTCCCAGTTCCCCAGTGACTGTATAGAAAGTCTGTCTTCTTTTGCGTAAGGAACAATGTAATTATGCCAGTGATAGGTTTTAAATAGTACCTGATGGGCTTGATGTAAAGATACAACAAGCAAATAAAATCCATAGGGAATTCTGAAAGGATAATGTTCTGTACCTTGTCCTGCGGTACTTGGTGCTGTTTAGTTCCTGACCGTGACCTTTATAGCAACAACCACCACCAAACAGCATGTACCAGCCCCTAGGGAAGTTTCTCTAGGAGCAAACCCTTTTGAAAAAATAAGTATTTAAAAGTAGTCAAGAGGAAGGGGAAGTCAGGATTTTGAGACCTGGAAGGACTCTTACTTCTCAGCCTCTCTCAGAGATGAGGCATCTGGGCTCCAGAGAACTTGAAAGGCCTACCAGGATTAGGGCTGATCTGTTTCCTTTTCTCTACCCTGTGGTGGAGACAGGGTTTCTCTGATTGATACACCCTCAAAGCACTCATAGGATCTCACTGTGAAGAAGTTGACACTTAATTTTAAAATGTTCCTTTTCATGTGTGATTTTAGTATGTTTTGCTCACTCTTCTGTGGATATGTCTCTAATTCATAAAATGAAGGTTTGGGAGTTTTTCCAAAGTTCCCAAAGTTTTTCATCTGTATTTAAATGTTCAGAGGTGTTCTTTTCTGTTTCATTAAAAAAAAATTAAGTTCATGAAAGTTTGTGATTTGTAGAGAAGAAACCTGTTTATTTTATTTTTTTAAATTATGTTTTATTATTTATGCTATGACTGTTGTCCCAAGTTTTCCCCCTTTGTTCCCCCTCCACCCAACCACCCCCCACTCCCTCATGCAATCCCCACACAGTTCCTTGTGTCCATGGGTCCTGCATGTCTGTTCTTTGGCTACTCTGTTCCCTGTGTTGTACTCACATCCCCGTGACTATTTTGTAACTACCAGTTTGTACTGAAGAAACCTGTTTATTGAAGTAAATGTCCTGATAGCTGAAGAGTGGACTTTTCTGGTAGCCATAAAATACAATGTTCTTCATTCAGTTTTTCCAACCTTTATTTGCTGAAATTAGGTTGGTTTTTTTATTGCTTAGCTTTTAAAATTACTTTATTTTTCTGTAGTGTTCTTAGCTTCTGAGTATGCTTCTACTTCTTTTATTTTCTCACAGAAAGTGCTTCAAACTAGGAATTCAAACTTAATACGGAGGACTGTGTTGAGGATGCCCCTGCACGCTGTTATTCCATTGCTGCAAGAGGTAACTGAGCTCTCGGCTCACTTCAAGGCTCTGATGCCAGGAGTTTAAGACTAGATTCTGTACTTAGAGGAGTGGGTTTGCAGTGTGTAATCCAACTGGGTTTCCACAGTGGATGGTAGATACTAGATCTGCTCCAACAATGTTTGCCACACCTAGGTTTTTTTCTATGTATTTTTTATTGAGGTACAACTTACAACCCATAACTTACCCTTTAAAAATACATACTTCAGTGTTTTTTAGTGTATTCACAGGTTGTACAGTTGTCACCAGAAGGAAATCATATCCTCATTGGCCACTCCCGATTCTCCCTTACCCCTAGTCTCTGGCATCATCAAACCTCTTTTCTGTCCCTGTGGACTTGCCCATTCTGGACATTCATTCATACAAATCCTAGCCTAGATTTTGTCAGGTAATTATTCTCACTGTGGGAATGCGTTTCCACACTCAGTTGTATTGGTTGAACATCTCGGCATCAGGACACTTAGGAGTGAATGTGCTCCTTTGTTTCTGTGGGTGTGTAACTGGAGTTGATAGAAGTGGGCTGTCCCCCAAGTGCTGTTGCTTACTCTCTTTTTCTCCCCCTCAGCTTACAAAGAGATTGCAAGGACATCCTAATAGGTAAGCTGTTCAGGTGACTTAATCGCTTTGCTTGTAAAACTGTTTTAGAGGTGATTGTTTAAAAGAGCAACTGCTGGTGGCATGAAATGACACAGTGGGGAGCCCTGAATTCTGACTTACGAAACCTTTTAAGTGTCAGATATTGTTCTCCCCGCATTTTAAGTTGAAAAGTTCTTTATTCCTAGAATTTTTTTTTTTTCTGTTAGAAAACTCCTGTGCAGGGTTTTTAGTTTTATTAACAGCTCATTTAATGAATTAGTCTTATTTAATGATTTGGTGTAAAATTGCCACTTGTAGAACTTGCCTGACCTCTGGTAGCTGCTAAGACAGCATAAGGCAATATGTTGCAGAAGACTAAGTTTTGTGGGTCTTTTTTGTTAACTGATGATTAAATATTCAAATAGGAAGTTGATATTTCAGAGATCCTAAGCTTTAGTATAGTATTATCAGTGTCCATAAAATGCAGTTTTTCTTTTTAAGTTATTTTCTGATAGGTTCCACAAAGAAAATCTAAAGAGTTTATAAATTAGGCCCGGCTCACACATTTTGGTCTATGTTTGTCTTTAATGTTGGTGTGGAAATCTTGCTGTCTGTACCTGATGATGAGTAGAGGGCGGGCTCAAGTGTCATGGAGGTAACATCAGCGGAGCCCAGGTTAGGGCTCTGAGAGCAGTGAGTTAGGACGTGAAGCCTGAGTTGTGTTCTCCAGTCATTTTCAAGTAAGGGAAGTTTGTCCTCTTCCCCAGTCCGTCTTACCGCCCCCAGGAGAGTGGTGTATTGCACAGATCTGAACAGGACTGTAAGGGCTGTCAGATTCGCAGTGGTTTCTTTGTTGTAGTCCTTTTCTCAGAGCAGTTTGTAGATCCTCACTTCGCCTGAGTTTTCCTAACTTTATTACTCAGTTGTATTTAATTTTGAATTAGTGCACATTAGTTTACTTGGCTTTTCCCCCCTTTTTTCCAGTGCTGTTATAATGGTCCAGTGGCTGAAATGTGTGTTGACAGTCCATGCCTCATACCTGTCCACAGTAAGTCTTTCCAGCTGCATTGCTGAATAGTTCGGCTTTGACAAGGACCCTAAACAGACGGCTTAGAGTGTTGTTTCTCCCCAGGTGCAATGTCGTAATGTCATCGTTGTTGTTTTTCATAAATTGGTCGTTTTGTCTCCTGGATTTAAAAACGACATGTTCATAGAGAACTTGGAGGTAGATACGTATTGACCTATTAGCCTTCAGATGTTTTTCTGTATCCATAACCTGTTCAGAACATCATTTTTATATTGCATGTGTCTTTCTTCTTCCCTCTTAAAAACGTAGCCGATTTTAGGAGTTTTGTATATGTGCTACCATGTCTGCTCTGCCTGGTCCCAGGAGGATAAAAGGTAGCTCGTTACTACGATTACGTAAGCATTCAACACGCGGCCTTTGCTGGGGCTGCTCCCAGCTTTCGGTGATCTGTGCGCATGGCAGGGAGGGCGCACAGCATCTTACGGCAGCACAAGGAAGAATGTTACACGTCAGAGTATGAGTTGGGTTCTTTGCCACGCCATTAAATAAATCAGTTACATTTTAAGGTAGAAGAAATTTTCTTTTCTTGGATTATTTGTCACTTTACAGTAGTTTTTTAAAAGGGTATAGTGGATAGTTTGAGTGTATTTTTAGTTGCTCTTTAAACTATAGCACTTCCTTTCTTACCGCCATTCCACCCAGCTCCTGCCTGGCCATGGCCCTTGTCCTGTGTCTCAGGCTCCTCCTGCCCTACATAGTTTGAAATAGGGAAAAACTACTGGGTAAGCTGCTTTGCAGCCAGCGGTTCTTCGGTTCTTCGTGTGCTTATGGAGACTTCTGCTTAAAATGTTAGAACGGGGAAAGAGACAAGAAACAGAATGGATATTGACTTTCCCTGCTGTCAGAAATCTTGGGGTGAATCGGGGGCAGAGAAGAGTAGAGTGGTTGAGTAGCATGAGGATGGGCTGCAAAGATCTGGAAGCATCAGGTCTTGGGACTCTGGCTGGTAAACAGACAACACTCGTTTTGGAATCTAAATTACCTGCTTAGAAGTGCAAAGAGGAGGCCTTGCAGTAGAATTCCTTGTGGAATCAACTCCTGAGGTGTAACTGCTGGAGTAGTAGTTGTGTAACATCCAAAAAGCGGAGAAAACGTGTCTGGTCTTGGAGCACTGACGGCCCACAGCAGTCCTCTCCTCAGCAAGGTGCGCTGTCCTACCGTTCCTTTAGTTCTGCGTTCACAGTTAGACACTGCCAAGTGCCTTTTTGAGCCAGGGACAATCTAGGCACGAGCGCTTTGGTGACGTGCGAGTCTGACCTCCTCTTCCTGGACCTTATAGTCCGAATAAGGACTCCTCAAAAGGAGGTGATGGTAATTGAAATGCAATTACATTAAACTTCATTTTTATTTTTGTATGTATTTGCCATTTAAGGTTTAACATTTGAATGAAATACTTTTTATTTATACTAAAATGTCAGAGACAGGAGGGCACATAAGGCTAATTAAGGGTAAGGAGTGGGATCCCTCTCTCTGTAGCTCTGGAGAGACAAAGTTAACTGCTTTAATTTCTCAAGCACGATTCAGAGGATTAATTGCAGTATGTTTGAAATACTGTAAGGCCAGCTTTGTGCTCGGTCACTCTCTCCTAGTGGTCTCTGGAAGCTGTGAAAAGCTTCCTCCAGCTTGCTGGGGCCTAGTACCTGCAGTAGTAATGGGGTGCTATCAGGGAGGATGTTTCAGAGGGAACCCCCTTTAGCCTGGAGGTGTGTGGTGGGGGTGTTTTTTATTCCGTGTCGCCCTTATATCGACGGTCTCTGAAATAGTGCAGTGAGTACAAAGAGGTCTCACCCTATGCTTTGTCCTGCCTCCAGTTTCTCTTTCCGGTCTTGTATTACTATTTTTTAAATGGTGTCATATTTTGCCATTAGGACACTGAAAGCCTCTGAAAGTCTGAGATGTTGCTGGGCTATGTCACAAGCAGCCACTTGCCACCAGCAGTGCCAGCAAAGGGCTTGCGGTGCAGCGGCTCAGGGCCCAGGCACATCGGAGCGTGTCTGTGTGTTTACTGCGTTAGGTCATAATGGTGTCAAACGATTTTTTTTCCTTTAGTTGCCTGACCTGGTGCCCCAGCTGGGGACACTGTACCAGTTAATGGAGAGCAGAGTTAAAACTTTTCAGAAACTCTCCCACCTTCATGGAAAGCTTATCCTTCTAGTCACACAAGTGAGTAAATTAAAGACTTCTGTGCGTTGAAATCTCTCTGTCTCAGTAAGAAATTGGTAAATCATGAGCCAGTCTGTAACTGGGAGATGAAACGTATCTGACAGTGAGTAAACTTAGTTGTGCCTATTTCAACTTTTATTCAGAGTTTCTCATTATACTTCTCTTCTTAATAATTAGGATGATTGTGATACTGTGAACAAAAAGATTTTAGGGTAGTTAAATAGTTTTAAAAAATTGGGCACAGGAAGAAATTTTGATCACCTTTTTAAAAGGTTTTATTTTTTTTAATGGTTTATTTATTTTTAGAGAGAAAGAAAGGGAGGGAGGAAGAGAGGGAGAGAAACATCAGTGTGTGGTTGCCCCTCACATGCCCCCTACTGGGGACCTGGACTGGAGCCCAGGCATGTGCCCTGACTGGGAGTCGAATCAGTGACCCTTTGGTTCTCAGGTCAGCACTCAATCCACTGAGCCACACCAGCTGGGGCTAAAAGGTTTTCAACTTGTACAGAGTACTTCTTTCCTTACTGTACTTAGTCTCGTTTTTGCCCTGTGTTTGGTCCATGTTACATTGGTTCATCCATTATGGTGGCTGAGGGTGAGTTTATTGTTGGAGAAGGTTGGGTTATGATGCTTGAGGTAAACTTAACACTGTACGACATAATCGTATTTTATTATCTTTCAGGTTACAGCTTCAGAAAAAACAAAAGGAACGCCGTGTCCTGAACAGAAGGCAAAATTGGTGTATGAAGAAGGTAATTACGCTTGAGGGTGTAGGGTCGATGGTTTTTCACGTTGACTCAGTTCTGTCTCCTTAGTTTGTAAAACGGTCGCTGTGAGTGAGGCCATGGCCAGAGCACCTTCTCTCATAGACCGAGCCAGCCTGCGGCAGAAACAGGCAGAACACAGGACAGTAACCGAAAAGGGCGCTAGGTGTGGGAGAGATGTAGACAGAATACTGAATGAACTTTATGCCAATACATTAAAAAACCTGACGATACAGGTAATTTGTTAGGAAACAAAATTAACTTTAAAATAGTAGAAACCTTGAAATTGATTTAATCAAAACTTTTTCACAAGATACCAGATGCAGAGGTTTTCTGTGTGAACTTCATCAATCTTTCAAGGAATAA
>VMDR010004317.1:0-61312 GCA_007922815.1 Macrotus californicus | reverse complement strand
GGGGGGGGGGGGGGGGGGGGGGGGGGGCGATGGGTGTTGGGGTTCTACAGTGGCCCCCACAAAGAGTGCCAGGGAAGAAAGGAAAAGACTGCCTACTGTGGCAAAGGACATGTGAGGCGGTGAATCAGTGAATATGATGGCAAGGAAGGCGGGGCCCTCAGTGCTGAGGGGAGGGGGGAGGGGAGTTCTGTGCTGGAGACAGAGGGGCCTGCCTGGAGGATTTCACTCAGGGACAGAAAGGAGCAGAAACACATGTGTTTTGCAAGACAGGAAGACAAGCCGAAACTGGAGGCACAAGGTGTGTTAGAGGCTATTTGAGGAGTTGAAGGGAGGTGATGAGAGATGGCAGCGAGAGAGAAAAGTGAAGAAGGCTGTGTCTGCCAAGTCCGAGATAAAACTGACTAGACTGAGGGGCTATGTGGGTTGTGTCTGGGTGGTGGTGGTGGTCTCATGGATTCACATCTGAGTTTCTGGGAAAATGGTGATGCCATAAGGAAAAGAGTAAGGAGGGTCAAGAGGTAGAGCTGGTTGGCCAGCGGCCACCCCTCACTCAGCCTAGCACCCAGTTCCACGTGTAGCACTTCCTGCTCTGCGAACACAAGCGGTCCCCTGACTGGGGAGCCCTAAGTCCCTTCTTCCCTGCTGATTCTATCTGTGAAAGCTGTTTTGACATCAGAGGGTGGAGAGGGAATTTGGGGCTCTCAGCAGCCTCTCCTTTGTACCTGGAGTTTCCTATAGCTGGGGAGAAAACCAGAATTTTTCCCTTCAAATCCTAGAGCTGCTGTGACTTGCCTGACACCCTGCAGTCTCCTAGCCTGGGACAGAGGGGAGTGGTATGGACATCATTACAAGACACAGTCCCTCCTATGGTCAGTGTTTAAGGTCTTGAAGGGATCAGGCTTTTGACCCTGCTGCTTGGAGCTGGAAGGCAGAAGCAGTGCAGTGGTCAAAGCAAAAACAGAAAGATGACTTGCAGATGTCCAACCTGGTGGAAGTGAGAACCAGGGGCCTTGATCCTACCTGTGGGCTAAGTGTTTAACTTACTGCTCAGACTGTAGCATTAATGGAGCTGGGGTTCCCAGCGTGAGGAACTCCATTGTTTCCCCTGGGGCTCCAGATCACAGTCCCTGCTGGTATTCAGGGCGTACAGGGTATCCTTTGTTCTCTGGGTATTGCCAAGCTGGAAATGTTCTTTTATGGCAAATAGCCCAACTAATGATGATAAGAGAGCCACTGAAAGTTTAACTTTGGGAAGTTAGTGCCCCCAAAATTGGCCCCACAATTTCTGTGTTTCCCAGGAGTTTGGCCCATGGGTGCTGAGGTAGGGGGAAATCCTCAGATCCTTGCAGTCTGGTCTTGTTGTTGTCACCTTGTGCTGCCTGTGACCCTCTGAAGGTCACTGTTCACTGGGGACTACCACTAACCCCCAGGGCCATACTTCTAGTCTTGGAGGTAGAGACCCTGTTCCCCAGTCTTCTTTGCTCCCAAGAATACGACAATCCTCTCCCTGTAATGCCTCCCAGTCCAGGCTGAACTGTCAATGAGAACCTACTCCAAGTTTGTTGATAATGGAAGGGCAGAGGTCTGCCTGTCTCACCCCCAGGCTGCCTGTGGGTAGTGGACCACCTCTAACCCCAAGCCCCCACTCTCCTGGTATCTCCACTTCTAAGCCTTTCATCTGGACACAGCTCCAACTAAACAAAGAAGAGAGGCTGTTCCTTTGCTCCCATCAAAGGCTCGCCTTCCAAGTCCTCATCTCTCACCCAGAATAGGCCTCTTGATATCCTTCCAGGACAGTTAGTAAGAATGGCACCATCTTCAGGGGAATCCTGTGCTCACTCACGGAGGTCTGATTGACCTTAACTCCTGACAAGAAAAGCACAGGTGTGTGACTGGGGTGCATCTCCTAATGTCTGGATCATTTGGTCTTGAGTAACACCAGGAGTAGAACATCCACAGCACATCCCAAGAGGGCGTGGGGATGTGGGCATATCCAGTTCTGCCCAATTTTTCACTCTGTCCCATAAAACCCCTGGAGCCCAGTGCTGTCACCTTGTGAGTGGGGTTGCTCAGAATGGAAGGAATGGGACTGTCCTTCCTGAGAGACTCAGAGTTCACAGCTTGGACCCCATCAATGCTCCATTCTTAAGTCTCTGTATTAGTCAGGAGAGGCCAGCTGCAGTAACAAACAGCCCCACACCCAGGGGCTTCATATGAAAGTTTATTTTTCCTTTGTGGAACAGGGAACATGGATTGATGGGGGTTTTCTCCTCCTTGCCACCATCTGAGACCTAGTGTTCACCACCATCTGGGACATTGAAATTCTCTTCTGAATCTTCTGCTCCACAAACAGGGGAGAACTGAATGGAGGAGGCATACCCCTCTCACCTGCCTCTGCTTGGAGGTGACATACATCACTGCCACTTACAGTCCACTGGGGAGGACAGGATCCACCTAGAAGAAAGGATTCTGAGAATATCGTGTAGCTGTGTGGCAGGGAGACAGAAACATGGAAATGGGTAACAGCTAGCCTGAGTCTGCCAGGGTACCCTCGTCAGACAGAACAACATGTTATCAACGTGTGCCAGCACAACCTCCTTCTAGAAGTTCCCTCAGTTATACAGACCTGAGAAGACCCACTCCACCTACGGTCTGGACCAGCCTCCTTGATGCCTGGTGCCCATGTAACATGGAAGGAAAGATAAGGTTTGTATTCTTTTTGGAGCAAGTGTTTGTGTTCTTGCCATTGTCTTCATTTGGGAAAAAACACAGATGCCCTTTTGCTAACTTAACACCTAGTTCCAGCCCCGCAGGGCACTGGGTGGGCAAGAGGACCAGGCCACTGGGCAGAGCAGAGTTTGCGTTTTCTCCAACATGGCCAAAGGCCAACACCTGCAGAAGGGAGTCAAGGCAGCAGAAATATTCCCCATCTGAGCTCCGTTGAGGCTGAGAAACACTATTTTCTTAAATAACATAATCTCAAGAAATCAAACATTAAAAGGAAGACAGACATTGAAAGTCCAACACACCTCACCTTGAACAGTGCGGGCATGGCAGCGTAAGTGAACAAAGAAAGCCTGGACTGTGCCTCAGCGTGTTTTTCTTCCTCAGAACAGAAGATGGCCATTTCATTTAGACCAGAGAGAAGAACTTGGAGCAAGTGGGTGCGCATCTTCCAAGTTGATGCCAGCTTTTCAAGTAGAACATCAACGAAGGAAAATTGGGGGATCAGCTGTGCCAGCCGGAACTCAGGGAGCATGGCACCACGGCTCACCAAACAAATGGGAGCAGGTGGGCTCTCACGTCCTCGTCCTCCAGGCCTTGGAGCTAAGCTATTTGCTGTGTTACGTTTGCCTCTCTGGGACACTCACCCCAAAGCACCTTGTGGTGTATTTATATGCTGTCTTAGTTGGCTTGGGCGGCCATAACAAGATACCACAGGTTGGGTGGCTTAAATAACACACATTTGCTTGTTTACTCACAGTTCTGGAGGCTGGGAATCTGAGATCAAGGTGTCACCGGGGCCGGTTTCTCCCGAGGCCTCTCTCCTTGGCCTGCAGCTGTTTGCCTTCTCCCTGTGTCCTCACATAGTCTTCCCACTGTGGGTGCCTCTCTGGTGTCTCTTCCTCTTCTTATGAGGACACCAGTCCTATTGGATCAGGGCCTGCTCCCACAGTTGCGTAACTCTAAGTGCCTGAAGTATAAGTATTATTATATCAATTAGACAGGAACCTGACACATAAGATTAATTATTTTTACATAATAATTCTGGGGGTAGGCAGTTACTGCCTGGGGTTTAGAGCAGAAGTTGACATGTTTTTCTGTAAAGGGCCAGATAATAAATATTTTCAGTTTTTTGGGACATTTGGTTTCTGTTGCAACTACCCTCCTCTGTCATTACAGGGCAAATCAGCCACAGACAAATGAGTGAGCATGGCTATGTTCCAATAAAACTTTACTGATGAAAAGTAGATAATGGGCCAGATTCAGGTCATGGGCCATAATTTGCCAATGCCTCGTGTAGAAGCTCAAGTATGCCAGGGCCAAAGTTTTTACAATGTTTTTTGTCTTTCCCTCACGGTCCCAACATAACTGCTACAGCTCCAGTTATCATGTCTGTGTTCCACGCAGGAAGAAAAAAAAAGGAGCAGAGACAAAGGGGTGTCTGCCAGCTAATTAAACCTTCTGTTTCTATCTCACTGGCCTCCCATATATGCAAAGAAAACTGGTACATACAGTGCTTGCTTTTTAGTTTTGGCATATTGCCATCCCAAATAATATGTTTTCACTTATTAAGGAAGAAAGGAAGAATAAATAGTAAGTAGCATCTAGTGGTTCCTACCACCATTGCTTTTTTTTTTGTAATGTCTCCAACTAATCAGTCAATAAAGGCTCCTCATTTAACTCTCTCCATTATGAAATTCTTAGAGAAGAATACAATCTTCATGATCTAACTCTGGGAAAAGACTAGTCAATTTTTCCTATCCTCATTAAAAAAAAAGACACATAAAACACCTCAGTAACTCCTTTCAGGCTACCTCGATTTCCAGGTGGGGAACAGAGACAGAAAGAGGCAGGAGAGAGGACGCTGTGCAGCAGTGCAGGTGGTGCCCCAGTGATCGCCCGCAGCCTGAGGAGAGCAGCGATGGCAGGCTGCTGTGCCTACGGGCATGACTGATGGTGAATGACAGGGACCAGGAACTGTCTGTCCTGCTTGTTCAAGAGTCTGGGGAAGCAGAGTCTATGGCATCTCTTGACCATCATTTCAATACTTCCTCATCCAAAATTATTTTATGAAAAGGCAGGAGTTCTTTTTGAGCCCCAGGTTTTGTTCCGTTTTCTGTCTTTCCCAAGTAGAGTTGAGACCCAGCAGCTCCTCTCCTGGTCCTTGTTTACCTTTCATCACCTTCCAACAGGCCCCATCTCCAAATACTGTCACATGGGAAGCTGGGGCTGCAACATGGGAATACGGAGGGGGTGCACAATGCAGTCTGCAACAGGCATGCACAGCAATGCACTGTAAAACATGGATGGTTGAAGAGAGAATGCCAGAGGGAAGGGTCGGGAAGGGAAGGGACCATGGTCAAGATGCCTCTGTGCTATAGAAAGTTCCTAAATTCACAGAGCCATGGAAGCCCAGGCTCTCTTGGAATTTAAAGTGTAATAGTCTCTCTTGGTTCTTTTTCCCATTATCCCTTCCCAGAATGAGTGCTTTGTTTTAGTGTTGTGGGGTTTTTTTGTGTTTTTTTTTTGAGTCTGTGGTGACAAGGACAGGACGAGAAGACGCTTGAAGTTAGCATTAGAACCCAGGAGGGCTGGTGTGGAATAGGAGACCACCATGTACCTTTTGAGCCTTTCCTCTTAATTTAGGAGTGGCCCCAGATGGTGGTCTGAATCCATGGTTTTTATATACCTTTGGTGGCTCTCCCTGACACCCATTTTGGAAGTCCAAGATCAAGGTTCTAGCTGATTTGGTTCCTGGTAAGGACCCTCTTTCTGACTTGCAGATGGCCACCTTTCCAATGTGTCCTCACATGACAGTGAGCTCTGGTCTGTCCTCCTCTTCTGAGGGCACTAATCCCATCATGGGGGCTCCTCCCACATGGCTTCATCTAATCCTAATCACCTTCCAAAGGCCCTACTTCTAAAGCCATCACACTGGGTGTTAGGGATTCAACACAGGAACTGTGGGGGTACAAACATGCAGTTCGTAACAGTATTATTATTTCTTGAGCATCTGCCGTGAGTCACAGTAGCTGTATTAGGGAGGTATTCTTGTCTTGTTTTCCAGATGAAAGAAGATCCCGAGAGGTTAAACCATTTACCCAAGATTACATCCTAAGAAAGAGGGCGAAGAAAGACCTGCATGTAACTGTTTTCTTCTTACTACTCAACCTCTGTGGTCAGGGCCCCATGGTCTGTCTGCCCAGCTCTCTGAGTTTTCTCCTCTCAAGGCCAAACATCTTCCCTTCCTCCACTTGTTTCCACATGACTTCACCCCCCTGGTTGCATGGTGTGACTGTGCTCCCTCAGGTTTTGCCTTGCCTCAGAGAATGGATGAACCAGTTGACTTAATGGAAACAAATGCCTAATCATGTTCCCTGCCTCTGGAAATATAGTTTTACCTTAATAAGAGCATTCTGCCCTTGGCTGGTGTGGCTAGATGGTTTGAGCGTCATCCTGTAACTGAAAGGTTGAGGGTTCGATTCCCAGTCAGGGCACATGCCTAGGTTGTGGGTTTGGTCCCAGGTCCAGCTGCCTATGATCCTGGGTCCAGGAGCATGTGATCCCTGGTTTGGGGGGTGTATAGGAGGCCACAGATCAATGCTTCTCTCTTGCATCCATGTTTCTCTCTCCCCTCTCTCTCTAAAAAGTAATGAAAACAGATGTCTTCAGGTGAGGATAAAAAAAATAATAAGGGCTTTCTGGAGGTACTGGGCCTTTGGGCCACATTATAACTGTCATGGGCACTAGACACTTTTGCTTTCACAGTTTCTTCCTTCATTAAAAACATTAAAACTTGCTTTACAATTGTATTGGTACAAAGATGAATTAATGCATGCCAGGTTCATTATTATTATCCTCATTTTCCCTCTTATTTAAAAAGAACTTAAAATATTTTCATGAGTCATTAAAAGTGTCATGGGCCCAAGGCGCCACCCCCACTGTGCCTGGAGGTCAGTTAGCTCCATGGCTGGTAGTGGGGCAGTCAGTGCTGGGGTGAGTCTTAAAGGCTGCTCTGGGGGGAAGTGCCTGTTCTGGGGTTCTATACCTGCTGAAGACAGAGCCACTGGGGAGATTCTTGAGGCTGGCTTTTTTTCCCTCACCTGAGGACATTTTTTTATTGCCGAGAGAGATAGAGATAGAGATAGCTAGCTAGATAGATAGATAGAGAGAGAAATATTGATCGCTTGCCTCTTGCATGTGGCCCAACTGGAACGAACCTGCAACCCAGGCATGTGCCCTGACAGGGAATCGAACTCACAGCTTTTCAGTTTACAGGACCATCCTCCAATCAGCTGAGCCACACCAGCCACGGCAAGGTTATGTTTTTAATGTCACAATTAAACTCTAAGCTTGGGGTCCTCTGCATGTGTTCAGATTTCATTAATGAGCAGAGGGTTCACCCCAAAATAATGGTCAGCCAGTGGTAGGCACACATTTATGTCCTGAGTCTCCATAGGCACACACTCCCTCAGCTTCACTGGCCAATGACCCTAGGGTGAAAGGTGCCAGTTAGGGCCACACTCAGGGGAAGTCGTCCCTTCAGCACTGGTCCCCAGCCTGGTGTTTTAGTATTTGGCCACATGGGGGCACTAACGTGCTGGCCTGCTGCCCTTAACGCCAGGCCTGGTTCTGCCCACCTGGGTCTCAGTCTGGCTGGGCTTCACCCAGCTGTCTGAGGCCTGGGCCCAAGCAGGATATTTGTCTAGAAGGCCCCTTTCTCTCTGCCACCTTCAGTAACCCCCACAATTTCCAAAATATTGAAGGCAATGCAGTTCCAGGAAAACACTGATCAGAGAGGTGGGGCTGGGCTGCCACCTCATGTGTCACCACTGAGTCGTGTGGTTCTGAGAAGGAGAGTCACCTCCCTGGGCCTCAGGCTCCTCAGCTGAAACACTCAGGGTGGACTACAAAGATCTCTCAGGCCTCTCTGCTCTCAAGTTTTAATTCTGCAGGAAATGGAGCAGGGCTGGAGCGTGCATGGGACAGAAGAGCCATTTGCTGTTTCTGCTCTGCTGTTGTCTTGGCTCGGTGACCACAGGCCAGTCACTTTCCCTCTCTGGTTCCCACTTGCTTCGTCTGCAAGAAGGAGGACTTTCCAGGGACCATCAGCCTGTTGGGAGTATCCCTGGGGCCCAGGTGACCCTGGCCTTCTCCCACCTCCCTTTCAGATGCTGGCTGAGAAAGGGGTGGCTGGGGCCCTGTCAGGGGAAGGGGGTTGGCTGGACGTAGGCCTGCAGGTGATCCGCACCTGAAAACTAGAACCTTCTACCTTGCCTCTGCTGAGGCCTGCAGGAACTGCTGTGTTTTGAGGGTGCAGAAAAGGCAGGAGATCCGAGCCCAGGGCTCAGAATCCACCTCTCATCCAACAGCAGATCTTCCAATGAGAGCTCTTGCTCGGCTCTGCCCAGACCCCACTGCAGTGAGTCACACCGAGTGGCTGCTTTTCATGCATCTGAAGTGCCTTCACGCTTCTGCAAATTCTCTTGTGTTTGGACATCTTCTTGTCTCCAGCCCCTGGCCCAGGGGCGGGCAGCGGCACTCCCCTAAGATGCGGTGCAAAAACGTCAGCTGGGGTGCTGACTGAAATACAGAGTTCCAGGCCCTGTTCCTGAGATTGATTTTGTAGGACTGGGGTGGGGCCCAGAAATCACCATTCTTTTAACCAGCTGCCTAGTGAAATAATGCCGTAGAAGTATTGTTCAAAGCACCAGTAATGTTCATTAGTAGGTGTTATTATTTTATATCTTTCATTTGGTATTTTTTTTAAAAAATTGGTTTTAGAGGGCAGGGGGGAGAGAGAGAGACAGAGGCATTGATTTGTTTTTCTGCTTACTTACACACTCATCAGTTGATTCTTGTGTGTGCCCTGACCAGGGATCAAACCTGCAACCTTGGTGTACCCAAATGACGCTCTAACCAACTGAGCCACGTAGCTGGGGCTGATGTTTCTTTTATTCTAGATTGTATCTTGGTACCTTGGAATTCTGCAAAAGGTGATGCAAAAATAGCCAGTTTTCAGAGCCAGCCTGATCCCATTGCATCTGGGGCAGCATTCTTGGCCTTCCCTGGGCTGGGGTCACTGTGTATTGCTGGTGGCACTGTGCACCCCAGCACCCCTCACTCTCCTGGGCACTCAGGCCATAGCTCTACCTACAGGCTGGGGAGCTAAGCCACCACCAGGTATGTCCCTGAGAGCTGGCTGAGGGCACGCATGGCACTTCTTCCAACCTGGTGGTCCCTGGAGTTTGGAACCTAAATCCTGCCCCTCAGTTACCCCAAGTATCTGAGAAACACTTGGTTCAGAGTGGATGAATAGTGTCTGTGCTCAGAGCACGTCTGAAATGCAGCATGAAGCACTCACAGAGAGGATCCCTCCTTGGAGTTTCTACCTTCTCCCTCCTCCCCACTCACTTGATCGACCTCCTAAACCCCAAACCAATTTCTAGACAGTGATGCCACTACTGCCCCTTCCTCCTGCCCTGGGGATACAGCCCCATCTGGGCCAGGGGCCCCCACCCCATGGGCCCTGCTGGGACCTTTGCCCACCCCTCCGCTCACTGCCAGGCAGGGGTCCCCAGGCTCCTTTCAGGCTCCCACCACCCCCACGGCTTGGGCGTTCTCTCCCTGTCCATCATCCAGGCTCCAAAACCAGTCATAACAAGCACACAAAAGAGGAACGGGGGAAGTTAAAAAATGTATCTTGGCTTCAAAACCCAGAACTGAATTCACTTCCAAACCACTTAAAAGAGGGACATGACGAGGCCCCTATGGGTGGGCTGAGGGCTCTACTTCGGTGATGTCTCTCTGCCTCCGAGAAGGTCTCTGCTGGGGAGTTGGCATGGGAATGAAGTGGTGGGAGGGGACAGTCCCTGCAGAGCAGTGCTGAAAGGTTAGCCTCCTTCACACGCAGGGACTCAAGGGGAGGAACTGGAATAGGTGTCAGACCTGCCTTTTTATCAAATCTCTTGTTCCCCTCCCCTTCCTCGGCTGTCCAGCCAGCCCCAGCCTCCCTGGAGAGCAATGTCTAGCTTGTGGGCTTCCTGTTAACTCTCTGCACATGTGTCTCTGCCCCAGGCCTAGCAGTTCAGCCCCTTCCTCCAAGCTGAGTGTGGGGCCCAGGCCCCCAGCCCTGGCCCCTCTGCCTCCTTCTGGAGGGAAGCCCCTGTTCTTTGCCCACCTTTTCCAGGAAGCAGCTGGCAGGCCCTGTGCTGGGACTTGGAGATGGTGTTAGGGCACTGAAGTACCCTCACTGCTGGGGCACAGTGCAGAAGTAGAGCAGGAGTGGTCCCTCGGGGGGAAGGAGCTGGAGGCTTAGGCCAGCCTGCTGCTGCTGCTCCCTGATTTGTGAGGCTTGAGGGGTGGGCCCCTCGACACAGCAGGCCCCCTCTCCTCAGCACTTGCTGGAAAAGCCCACAAGCTGGGCCATAGAAGAAGTGAGAGGTTTCATTCACCCATTCAGTCACTCATCCACCATGGCGGTATTTCTGACCCAGGCTTGCTCTTAGATAGACAGGCGGCCATTCCAGAAGTAGGGCTGGAGACACTTGGGCTCTGGTGGCAGCTCGGAGCCACAGCTCAGCCAGGCTACAAAATCACAAGGGGCTGGAGCCTTGACCCTGGGCTAGCTGACCCATAGTCGCAGCTGTGACTGATTACTGATCAACGTGCTTGCACAGAGAGCTCGTTCACCTTGGGGTCAGGGGTCCTTCTTCCTCCAAAGAGGAAATCTGGATGCTGCCCGCAGCTGTGGGGGAGTGCAGGCCCATGTGGTGTGATGGAGCCAGTAGGGTCCTGCCTCCACGGCTGCCTCCTGTAACTCTGCCCACCTGCACCCTCCAGGGACTCAGCCCTCCAGGACATGGCCACGCACATTTTCGTGCTCCTTCCTGAACACTAGATACTCTGCAAAGCTCAGGCCAGCACATCCCTGCTCTCTGCCATGTTCAGCGATGAAGAGGGTGCCAGCCTCCTAAGTGACCTCAGCCCCTTGCACAGCTTTGCGATTCTGCATGAATTTAGCCTTCTGAGGCCCAGTTTCTTCATCCAGAACACAGGGACAATTGTAGTTCCTACCACAAAAATTCTCAAAAGGCTCATTTTTATTCAGTTTTCCAAAGACAGTTTCAAAGCCAGATGCTGGAGAAATAGATTATCCTAATAGCTCATTTTACGGTCTTATAATATATCAGGTGGGGCTCTAAGTGTTTTACATGCATTATCTCATTAAAGCCTCAGACTGTATGGTGTAGATATTACTATGATCCCTAGTTGCTAATGAGGGAACAGAGGCCCAGAGAAATCCAGGAATATGCACCAGGTCACACACCTGTTAGCAGCACAGTGGGGATTCCTACCTGAGTGGGGCCTGAGGACTCGCGCTGTTTGGTTTCCATCACCGAGATGCAACTGACAGAGAGACGCAGCGTGGAGATACTGTTTTCAGTTCCTGAGGACCATAATAAAGTGAGTATAGCATCGAAGTGAGTTACAATCCTTTCGCTGGTGGGGAGCCTTGCCTTCCATTTGTAAAAACGCAACACCTGTGAAGTGCAATAAAACAAGGCCTGTAAAACACTGTGTACATTTAAGATGCACGACCTGAGAACCCAGCTCTGTGGTGTCCTGGGTAGAGCTGTTTAGGGAGCGACAGTGCTTCCTCTCCACGTCCACCCCAGCACACTGAGAAGAAGCCCACAGAAGGAGGCCCACCACACACAGCCGAGGGCTGGCCAAGGGTCCCCAAGGCCTACACAGCTGTACTGCCAATGGGCAAGTACCGCCTATCAAGAGAATCTTCTTTCTCCCTCACTCCCTAGATTCCTAGATCCAGACAGAGCAAGGGAAGGCTTAGAAATGAAAAAAAAAAAACCCCAAAATAAAACATGCCCCCCAAACCCTCAGTCCCTATTTATTACAGTTATCTGAAGAATAATAAATAACTGGTGGAGACCATATAATTTAAAATTCCTGCTTATGTGGTCAGACACGCACCTGGTCCCCAGAGGAGAAACTCAAAGCATGAGCAGAGCAGAGGGCAAGCACATGGAAATTTGGCAGGAACGTGCTGGCTGCTGTTTGTGGCCGCAGCCAGATGAGGAAAGCTGAGATGGTGTGAGCAGAAATGGCTGGAAGGAGAGGCCTTTCCAAGAAATTACAGAGGGATCTCCTTCCAAGGAGCTGGGCCCCTGCAGACATGATCTCATCACCCCTCTCCCACGGCCTCAGGGTGAGCTGGGGCGGGTGGAGGTGGGGGGAGGTGTGGGGGTCTCCGCCCAGTCCTAAGGCCCAAGACCCAAACCCGGACTCCCCTAAGAGGCCTGGACCTGATGCTGCTGACTGACAGTGGAGGGACCAGGAAGTCCTTCCCACAGTTGTTATGGCTGAAGTCTCCTCCACCTTCAGGCGTCCTTGAAAACACTTGAGTTCCCACAGGAAAAAATGACTGGAAAAAAAGCAGTTATGCAAAAAGAATTATTTTATTCTCTACCATGGGCATTTATTGTATCATTTGCTTTGGGAAGAGGAGAGGGAATAGAACCCAGTGGCATTAGTCAGGGTGCTCAGGAGAAACAGAACCAGCAGGATATATAGAGAAACACAGAAAGACATTATGACAAGAATTGGCTCACCCGATTATGGAGGCTAGGAAGTCCTACAATCTGCCTTCTGCAAGCCTGAGGCCCAGGAGAGCTGGTGGTGTAAGTTCTAGTCCAAGTCTGAAGGCCTGAGAACCAGGAGCATTGATATCTGAGGGCAGGAGAAGATGGACATTCTAGCTCAGAGAGAGTAAATTTGCTTTCCCTCCACCTTTTTGTTCTATTCATGCTTTTGTTCTATCTAATGGATTGGATGCGGCCCACCTGCTTTGGTAAAGACCATCTTCTCTACTCAATCTAGTGATTCGAAAGTGAGTCTCTTCTAGACACACCCTCACAGACACACCCAGAAATAGCGTTTACCAGCTATTCAGGCATTCCTTCACCCAGTCAGGTGGACACAGAAAATCAACCATCACACCAGCTGTGTAGAGAGCATTGCAGGCGTGCCTGCCTGGTGCTGTGGGGAGAGGGCACTTGGGAATTGACTAAGCAACGTTTCTGGGCCTTTTCTACGCTGTTAGCTCTTTGTGAGGTGTGGGAGGGATACAAAGATGAGCCAGAGCCAGACCTTATCATTACGTGGTGTGTCTGTGTCGTGGCAGTGATAGCTGCACACAGGGCAGGTGCTGACTGAGTGTACAGGGTGAGTTCAGAAGAGCAGTTTGCTGGCCATGGGTGGTTCAGCCAGCTTCAGGGGACCATCATCACTAGCTAGCCCCCATCGTTTGAGGGTCAGCTGTGTGCCAGCACTGTGCTACCTGGCCACCATGTACCATCGTGCCGAATCTCTGTAACAACCCTGGAGCTGATTAGCAGCACTCAGGGTAACACCTTAGCAGGCACTTTCCAACAATGCTTGAGCAAGTGGTTGACAAGCTGCCATTGCAAAATAGGGATATTCAAGCCATAGAATAAAAGTAATTTATTACCAGTTGCTGAGTATATGAGCAGGGAGATCAAATATAGACCCCAGGGCCTCAGGGGTCAAGAGTCCAAGCCTCAGAACCAGACAGCCCAGCCTGGACCTGGCTCTGTCTGTGAGTGGCCGTGTTCACTTGAATATGGGTGCAACAACATTTATTTCGGAGCATTGTTGGGAGGATTAAATAATATGGTATATAAACTTGCTCAGCACAGGGCTGGCCTTGTGTATGCCAGTTATTCAATAAATTACTTCCCGAGCTTCACTCCGACGCTGGGTCTGAGAGCACCTCTTAGATTCTCACTTCATCTCTGAGATAGCGTTTTATCATTCCTCCTTTGGTACTACTTCTTCCTAAAACTTTGGGCTAGGTTTCAAAGTCTTCCCATGTCAGTGCAAAATGGTATGTGTGGAAACCCAACTAAGGCTTTTCAACACAGGCAATTGTGCTTTGGAGAGAAAACATGCCCATTTAAGTTGCCAATATGACTTGAGTTAGAACGTAGACAGACTTTGCTGACTGTGGTCATGGAATGACTCTAGGCTTGACAGACTTCACTTTATCTAATAATTTTTAAAATAATAAGAACATTAGAGCTAAAAATATCTAAAGACATAGCTAGAATACCACAAGAAGAATGAAAACCAATCGCTAATCAGACCTGTATTTGAATCTATTATGATAAATAGTTGCTAACTTAACTACGATTCTCTATCTTGCGTTGGGTTATTATGGGAAAGTATGGACTGAGCCTGAGCTGTGGCTCTGAAATCTGAGGTCTGGGGAACTCCACACTTCACCTTTTATGAATATAACGAAAGCAGGATTCTTACCCAAGGCGGCCAAAGACCACCCTGGAGCCCTGTTTGGTGAACCAAGCCCAACTCTCGGAGTGTCTGTTGATGGTTTGTCCTTTCTTCCTTGAGGTAGGGCAAAGATCCTACATTTGGGATGATTTGGGGAAAGGGAAGAAATAAATTTTTCTGTAATCACAGAGCTGTGGTCTGAGATAGATGTAAGAGCACTATGTTTTCCAGTACGGCAGCCTCTCATTCCCTTTGCCACCAACCTAAAGAAATTCGAGGAGCCTTAGCAGCTGGGAGCCAGGGAGGCACCTTTGGCCGGCATGGTGTGCAGCTAAAAAGCAGGTGGAGCTGGGGTCCACCCTACAGGGAGAAGGACCTGCCACAGCCGCTCCCAGCCACTCCCGTTCAGCCCTCCTCTTTTCCAACTCCCAGTGTTTATTTTGCCTTTGGGCAGCAGACTCCTGTGGGGACAGAGAAACCTAGTGGAACAAGGGAAGCGGGGAGGCATTTGAAAAATCACAGGGTTAGCGATGAGGCAGTGCAAAACAAACCTAACCAAAATACTGAGTTTAGGGTGGGTCTGGCATGGTAGGTTTCAGGACTGTTCCATGATTGTCAAGGGCAGTGTGAAGAGCTAAACACACCCAGACTCCTGGTTCCTGGCAGGCCTCCACTTCCTGAGAAACTTACACAAAATGATTGCAAAGCTTTAGCTAAATGGCCATGATAGCTCTTCCTACTTTCCCCCCATAATTATAAGCCTTGAGGTTGATGAATTTGCATGTGGTAAACAAGGCTTCCTAAAGACCACCAGAGGTTTCTGCTCACCTTCCCAGAACCATGTGGGCTCTCTGGGTCTGTGACTGCACGTTGTGACTGCATGTACCGCATGGCCCCAGCACAGACTGGGCCTTTGTCCTTCTCTAGCATCAACAGGGAAACCACTCAAGCTTTCCAATTGGCTGGGGCCTCCCAGAACCTGCTCACCCCGAGTTCTAAGGAGAGAGAAAACCTGTGACCATAACCTCCTGAACTAGAACTTTCAACCCATCCTTGTAAACGTGCTCTTTGTTTTCTCCTGCTTGCAGGGAGGGGAGGGGTGGAGGGCAGAATTGGATAGGTACCAGGTTCTGTCTCAGGAGGGCTCCAGCACTGAAGAAGCACGTTTCCAGGTGGGAGAGGCTGTGAATGATCAAGGGCTGTCTCTTTGGGAGCCGTCTCCCAGTCTTCCACCCCAATTCTGCTCAAACCAGAAATGCAGACCACCAGCATGGCTTTTCAGGGATTTCAGAGATTGCCTGTTTGTCTCCATTACATTTCCAGATCATCCAGGCTAAGGGCTCTGCCTGTCCCTTGGCTACCAGACTCTCAATCAACCCTCTGGTCACATGTTGGGCACTGGGCCCTTAGGACCTTAACTGGGTAAAAAGGTCAGCAGTCACCCTTGATTGCCTCCAGGCTATTCCCCACCCCCCAAACAAAAGAAATCACAAAAGCAAACAAAAATCCTTCCATTGCCCACATCTTGCCTGCTTAGGAGGAAAATTCTGTCTTGGCCCATGGAGAAGCTGCCAGATTCAAGGGGGTTGTGAACACAGACAGGTCTTCTCCCTGCTTCCTGACTAATTAAATGTCATCCTGTGAAATTGTTTGGCTTGTTGGCTTTAGTAAGGAACATGCAACCATGCCAGGACTAGGACTGGGCTCAAAACTTCTCCAGGCCTCCCCTCCTTCCTTCTGTGCTTCTGTGTACAGGTGTCACATGTCTCCAGTCCAGTTCTGGACTAGTGTCACTGCTTTAGGAGGTCTGGCTGTGGAGGACCACCCCACAAAGGCCATCTCTTAGATTTTATGTGTAAGAGGGTGTTTCTGGATGACCAGTGGTGTGTGGGCAAGAAAAGGGTCACAAATATCATTTCAATGCAGTGAACTGTCTGGGAATGCTGATGCCTCCTACCCAGCACTGTCTTCAGGTTTCGAAGGAAGACTCAGAGCTGGAGACTTTTCTCTTTGAACTATTCACTTGCAAAAAGCAGTGGTCAGGGGCTTGGCTTCCTTTCCCCCTGCCCCCGATGCTCAACATGATGTGAAGCTTTCTCTCCTGGTTGGTCTCAGTACTTATCTTAAGGTCAGGAATATTGCCTTACCCACCTTTTCATTCTCACTGATTCCCCTTCTTCAGTCTTTCCTGCATATTTACTTATGAAGCCAAGGAGAGAGGCAGTTACCCAGAGACACCAGGATTCTCTTCTCATGGCCATGAGCCACCCAGATGGCTGAGGGAATAGGCAGGGGCGCTGGCCCACAGTAAACTGGCCTTCAGGTACACACCCAGTCCTCATTCATTAAGAGTCCCTGGCTCCGGACAGCTCCTGACAGGCCTCTGTGTTCGTGAGGCTGGTACAGAGAAGTGTCACACCTTCTTCCTGGCACAGCTGTTGCTTTCCAGGAAGTGGTGCATATACACACAGGCACATGCACACAGTATATACCCACAAGTGTATAGACTTGACACACCAACAGTGGAGCTGATGCCCATGCTTCCTCCAGCCCTGGTCCAGCAGGGCCTGGGGTATCTGGAAGAATAAGGCCAGGGGGACAAGAGATTTGCTGAGATGCTTCTTCCATTTTGTGGTGCTAACGTGATTAGGATAAAGACTCTGGTTGCCCTGTGGCTCCTGCACTGGTGAGTAGACAGGAAGACTGTGTAAGTCCACAAACATTTCAATTAACAGGATGAACAAAGCCTGAGGACTCAGATGCTGGAATGGATGTTCTCTTATGGTTATTTGTGATAACTCCCAAGCATTTTAGTGGGGACCTGGAGAAGTCATTGTTCAGGTGATAAATGGTCTCTTTGCTGTCAGACCCTTACTCTGCCCTGATCAGGGTCATAGGAACAGGGGTATATGGAGAATTCAGGAGATGTAACTCAGGCTCTACTGCAAACCTGGCCACTTCCTGCTACTGGGGGGCTGTCCAGGATGGCAAACAGACAGTGAGAAGTGAGACAGAAGATGGCAAGGCCTTGCTGCCTCCTAAGGCAGGCATGGGGGTGGGGGGGTGGGCGGGTGGAGGACCTGGGCACAGGAGAGCTGGGCTTGGCCCTGTGCTGTCACTGACAGACTGCTGGAGGGAATCACTACTTTTCTTGGGCCTTAGTTTTCTCTTCTTTAGAAAGAAGGCACCAGCCTTGCTACCTTCCCTGTTGCAACTTGTCCAGTGGTAAATTAAGAATTCGAGCGGTATGCAGTCATCCAGAGGAAGAACGAGGCCTAGACGTGACTGTGTGTCCTCAGTCTGCAGGCTGCATCATGTGGACTGTCGCCTGCACCGGACCCTCCCTGCCCCCCTCCTTTCCTCCTAACAAGTACATTCTGAGCTGCAGACTGAAATCTGACCTGACTGTAGCTGACCACATGCCAGGCACTGGCCTGGGCAAGCTCTCCCAACTCTGAGGACCCTGGGGAGGCTCCTGATGGCTGTGGCTGTTGGCCTTGTGCTTGAGAGTGCTTGATAAATAAATGGGTGGTGTGTTGATGGTGGGGAGGTGAGCAGCACCTGTCTGGGTTGCTGCACGTGGTCCTGACAGCACCTTGGTGACTACGTTGCTCAGAAGTAAACCCAGAAGTTTCCGGGTGGGATCAGCTGAGTGAGCAGGCATTTTAAAGGCAGGACCTGAGGTGACTCACCAATCACAAAGGCAAAGTGAGAAGTTTAAAGTGACCTACACCCTTGAGTCACTCTAGTCTTTACTGTGGCCTTTCTCTTCTTTTTCAGCTTTCTGGTTTTTTTTTCTGATTTTTGGGGGGATTGGGAAGTTCATAACATTCCTCTAGGCTCACCCACCACCTTGGGTCATTCCCGTTCATGCTCACCGGGGTCAAGGAAATATGAAAACCTAGACCATGGTGTTTTTCTAAATGTTATCAAAGAGCTGGAGGGGAAAATAGAATCTTCTCTCCCACTTTTTTAAAAAAGTTCACTCTCATAGTCTTTCTCTCTCTCTGCCCTCTTCTCTTTCCCCAAGATACAAGATGATAAGATATTAAAAAAAAAGAAAACATAAAACTATAATTAGATATGTACTAGCAATGATTCTGCTTTGGGCAATGGAAAAATAAATCATACCCACATTTCTATTTTTCCCAGGATCTGAAGAACAACCTTAGCTATTTGGGCAGTTAGCTATTCCTGGGTACATTTCAGAAATAACTCATGTTTATTTATTATTGGGTATTTATAGCAGTGTTTTAGAGAAGGTTTCCAATAACCCCACAAAGGAGTGTGGGCTCCAGTACTAGTAGGGACAGGGTAGAGAAGGAAGGATGCCATCACTTCTGGGAAGAACACCCCTGCCTTCTCCTGAGCATCTCTTCTTGCTGAGGCCAAACATGGAGCAAGTGGTGGCTGAACTGAAAAATAAGGGTCTGTGTTTTGTTTCTCTGTTGAGGCTTCCGTAAAAGGACGTCAGAGCCTAAATTGGATTAACTCCTAGCATTTGATGGAGTGTACACACACACACACACACACACTCTCTCTCTCTCTCTCTCTCTCTCTCTCTTGGCTCAGGCAGAGATTAGAGGTGACATTTCTGGAGGCACAAAAGGATGGCAGATTCCTGAGCAGTCACTCACAGACCTGAGCCGTCCGGAATGCTCAAGGCTCCCAGGCACTGACATCATCCCCCTCCTGGCTCTGGGAGGAGCCCTCTGACCCCCAGGTCTTAGGGCAATTATTTTTAGCCAGCAAAACCATGCTGTGGCATTCCCGTGGAGCACTAAAGAGAGCCGGAATTTTAAGGAGGGCCCCTTTGACTTCATTGGGCTTCTATCTCTGCCTCTGCCTGTGAGGTTAGAGATTGTTAAGATTGGAGACCTTGGAGATTTGGCCCAGTGTCTTCATTTGGTAGAGGTTGAATGGCTTTTTCAAATCAAACAGCTGGTTGCAAATCTGCCTTCCTGTACCTTCACTTTGTTCCCTCACGCTGTTTGTCTAACAGTTCCCCGATAAGTTGGGATCGATTAAATTAAAGCCGAGAAATTTTAAAAACATGCTTCGTTAATTCGCTAAAAATACCATAAATATATTATGACACAACTATGTTTCCCAAAACAAAAAAAATTAGTGAAAAGAGTGGCCTTTTTCTACATTTTGAAAATGGTTTGAACATTTGGCTTCATAAGTGACAGTGGGATTGTTATATCTGCTTCTGTGTTCGATCAATTGCAATATCACACATCATGTAGCCTCTGGAAAACGCTACTGAGAGGATGAGGGTAAAAAAGCAACTTAATGTCTTTGGATTATTATGAAAGGATCTTGGACACCCCCAGGGGTCCCGGTACCACACCTTGAGAACTGTATTTGCAGTTTCCTCATTTATTATGCTCTTTCCTCCTTTTGCTCGCCCAATCACTCAGTGAACCTTCATGGAAGAACTACTGGGAGTTAAGTTGGAAATTTAGACAAATATAGCACATGTGGATCTCAGTCCCAAAATTTGGTTACTAAAGAAAGAGGGCTGAGTTTCTTTTTCTATAACAACAATCAGTAATACCTGATTTCACTCTGGTCTTCTGCCAGGCTGCTGGAAACTTGACCTCAGTCTTTCTTGGGCTTCCCCCACCCAAAGATCGTGGCATATTCTGGGGGGCTTGAATAATGCAAAAGCTTTGGGGTGGTTGTGTGGCCCTTGATGCTCAGTGCACCAGGGAATGGTTAAGACAGCCACTGCCCAGCCCTACGGCCACTCCAGCCGTGTGCTTCTTTGTCAGGCTGGAGGTGGGGGGACATGTGCTCATGTGTTTACCTTCTCTCTTCCTCAGCAAGAACGTGGGCATTCTCTAAACCATGACCCTCTCTCTCAGTCCTTCTTTCTTCCCTTGGTTTCTTCCTCACAGGCCAGATGAATCTTTTGTCAGGGGGAAATCTTTTTGCTTGCAAGTTTCTCTCTCTCCAATTCTCCCAACAAAAGCCAGAAAAATGTGCAGGCTACTTCTGCTTCCTACTCTGCCTCAATTAAATGAGCTAATAACTGTTCCTGGTGCACACTAAGTACCCAGTATGTTGCTATTAATATTCTTGACACTTTAACTCAGGGATATCGAGGCACAAAGTTTGAATGGGGAAAGGGGAAAATTCAGGAGAAAAACCCTCCAGAATTCACATTTCCACATGTCTTGTAACATTGCCACCTGATTCCCCTTTTCACCTGCTGCTGAAGCGAAAGACTGAGAAGTGTTAGCAAGTCCCCTCTGCCTCCTTGGCCACTCGCCTCTCTCAGATCGTAGATCGCACCACATGTTTTATTTATGGAGAAGTTTGACATAGGTCCCTTCGAGATGCTCAGGAGGTGGGATCATCCTGGAATGTGGGAATCAGTGGGGTCTTTGGAAGATTTTGCCAGTTGCCAGGTCCCTAACACTCCCCTGCTGAGGGCACCCAGCCTGTCCTCAGACCCCTTCAGTGGGGGGCAAATCTGCACGGACAGCCTCTCCAGCACCTCTGTCCTCCTTCAAGGGACCACCTGCTGTCCCTGGAGTTCTCAGTGGCATTAGCTGTGAGCTCAGTGCCTCCAGGAGGCACCCCCGACAATCTGATGGGTGCTATCTGCCAGGCCCAGGCCACTTCTGTGGCACAGGCAGACTATGACGGTCCATCTTGTGGGCAGTCAGCAATGATTCACAGATGACAGGTATGAGTGGGCAGAGAGAGTGTCTCTGTGTAGGCCGAGAGCATCCTCTACGGGATGCAGATGAAACTGCCACTTCTCCTCCCAACAAAGCTGAGCCCATGGGCAGATCTTTGTCAAGACTCATTCTGTTCCTTGCTCCCTTTGCCCATCCTGATGGGGCGGCTGATGCATGGTCACCCCTACCTGTGTATGTGTGTGTGAACACACAGACACACTACCGTGTGTCCACAGGCACATGGCAGAGAGAAAAAAGGCATGGGATGGAGTGTCTGCTTTCCTTCTACTAGGCTGCCAGCTGCAGTTCCCTCCACTAAGCCTGGGGGGTAAGTCTGGGAGTTACGAGGTTGGTAGACAATTAAGACTTTTTTCTCACGGTGTAGCATTCATGGTCAGGTAGGTGTCCAGCTTGGTGAGAGCTGCTTTTGAGCTTCCTTGTAAGGCCAGCTGAAGGATGAGTAAGGTGCCCTGGTCTCCTGTGCACTCAGGACAAGTGGGGTCTTGTCCCAGTTGGACCTTATGACTGGACTCCACGCTCCTATGAGTCTGGGCAGCCTTATCCTTCTGTTTGCTTGGAGCAGAAATGAGAGGAGCGGGACCCATTCCAGTTCCCCGCCAAGTAAAGAACAGAGAAACAGGCTAGAACTCAGTCCCACAGCCCCAGACCCGGGCCTCCTGCACAAGCTATGCAACTTGTGGGGGCTCAATCAAGAACCACGGTAGATTACAGTTCAGGAAAACCCTGGTGCTGTCTGATTCTCAGCAGACTTGTGCGAGGTGAAGCAGAGGTGAATCAAATGCCTTTGGAGGAGGAAATGACTTATCAGACTGACCTTCCTTACCCGTGCCTCCATCCGTCACTTGCAGAAAACAAAAGAGAGCAAGAGAGAAGACAGTTTTGCAAACTCCTGGCTATAAACCTCCTTTTTCCCCTAGGATTTGATGAACTGTCGTTGCTGGTGAGCCTCTGTCGGGGAGCTGGGGGTATCTTTTAGCCAAGTCAGGCCTGTTCTCTGAGGTCTAGGGGTTCCTGAATACTTTCCAAGGTCCCTACTCCCATGGTATAACATCACTCTTCTGAGGGTGGGGGTGGAGTTACCTCAAAGGCAGAACATGGTTGCCAACGGTTTGAAGACCCTGCTGCATGGTAAAGTAGCCCTTTATAGGCTTTCACGATGCAGCACTTTGTGAGTTTGAACCCTAATTCAATCCTGCGTGCAGGGGTTCTTGTCACTGCAAAGACAGCTGTCTAGGTCGTGGAGTCTGGGAAGGCAAAGGGCTTTGTGTCTGACTGCTGTGAGTGGTGGTAGCCCGGCACTGTTCACTGCTGTGGGACAGTGACTTCTCAAGTCGTGCATGACTTTGTCTGCTATGATTCTATTCGCACACTTCCTGAAGGTGCTTAGAGTCCTAGGAAGCGAGAGGTGGAGGGAAGTTTGCACCCCCTAAGCTGCTAATCTCTAGAAGAGGAGAGGGAGGCCCAATGTCCATGACATGCTCATCTTCACAGAGCAAACTCATGGCAGAACCAGGACGAACCCCAGTCTCTCTCTGGCTGGTCCCTTGTGTGTTTTAGTCTCCATGAGGCTAGTTAGTAACAATTAATTTTTTTATGTGCTGTTATGAGCAATACTGATGGCATAACTCTGAAAATTACTCCTTAAGTTTGGGTTTTAAGTCTCCATTGGCTGACACTGGTGAAGTTAGGTTTAATGCAGACTAAACTTCCTGACATGGTTTGCTCAGACAGTGATTAGGCATTCGTATTTTGGGGAGTTGATTTTTCTCTGTAACCTAGAATCTAGATTTCTATCCCTGCTCTGCTCTCATGATGAAGGTGGGATTCCATCTCCACACAATCTGTGAACTGCTCCACCGCAATGAGGTTGTCATCATTTCATTTCACACCCCCGTCGGGAACACAAAGGGCTATAATTGATGTGGTTCAGAAACCGGAGTCCAAGCAATAGAAACGAATCCCTTATGACAGTCTGCAACGACGCGCATGGACCAGCGTCTGGTTTTAATGGGAGCGGGAAATCGCTAACAGATGACTGTACCGTCCGCAGGGCTGCAGTCTGTAGCCTTCCAACTAAAGCCATGTCTGATGGCAGCTCATCCGCCCCACATGTGCCCCACAGACGTGGGTTATTTACAGGACGCCTGGAGCACGTGGTGCTCGAAGTATCACAGCAGGGGCTGCGTGTGTGACGGCTGAGGTCATGGTTTTTCATTTCAAGCTTTAGAGACATTCGGTTTTAAAACCCCCTGCGACTCCACTGGGATTGGCTTTCAGAGAAGAAAAACAGCCCCCGAGGTCCTTTCTTGTCCAAACATCAGTGGGTTCACCGCTTACATCAGTTAACCCATTGGGGTGGAGAAGGTCCTGAATCCTCCAACTTGCTCTGGCCGATTTTGCCTTTTGGAGAACGAGGACGTGAGTCACAGGGATTTACTGTGAGCACACGTGTGTTTGAGGCGCATGCACCCACACCAGGAGGCACAAAAACTGCTAAGAAATTACATCAGGGCTTGGAAACAGACATTTTGAGGCTTTGCAAGAGGCCTTTGGATAAATCTCTTTCTAGCAGTTTCCTTGTCTGTAATATTAAAGTGGTGGTGGGCAGGGTGGACAGACCCGATGATTCCTTCATCCCCTCCAGCTCTTACATTAGGCAAGGCGACGAGCGTAGTCAGTTACGTATTATATGATTTTCCCAGGATGGACACCTCCTCGAGGTCGAGGGCCACGTCTGGGTGCACGTGGTTATTATTCTAGGTCTTCCTGCCCTTGTAGGTTTACTACTTTTGAACCAAAGAGATTAAATAAGAGGCAGAGAGGCTATTAGAAGTATTTTAAATATGTCTCACTCTGCACATGCTATCACAGACGTGCGGTACGGAAAGCAGAGGGCAACGGGAACAATAATGTAAATGATTGTGTTATGGGCGGAGGGGATGGTAGTTAGAGTCCTGCCTTTCTTCATACTAAGACGTCTAGGTGGGTGATACATCTAGGGGCGGTGTGACAAATAATGGTCATCGTTCCCAAAGGGTAACTGTTTCTGGCCCTCCTGCACACAGTCATCATTGTCACCGAGACACCTGTGAACACAGGCAGCAATAGCACAGTCCAAGACAAACAATGGTAACAAATGACAATTTAGCAAATCTTTGGTCATGTAGAGAAAAGACATGGAGGGATGGTGTTAATGTGGGTGAGAATATGCATGATTTATACTTTATTCTGCCTGTTCATTTGAATTTTCTGAATTTTCGACCATAAACACAGATGAATTATTTTGGTTGTGAAAAAAGTCTAATCTCATTTAGTTGTTACTGGTAATGTAGAAATGACAGAGCCAGGGTGGGAGGTGGGGTTGGGGTACATTTGCCTCGTGAGTGGCCGAGAAGTAGTTGCCACAGGTGTGGCCTGGAGGGGCTCCCGGAACAGACCTTGAGGGAAAGGGGCTTCCCGCTGCCTCTAGTGACGCATCACTCTTGCTCCCTCTTCACTGGGATTTGGGTGGTTCTACACACTCCTTCCCTCAAAGCAAAAACTGGTTTCTGGCATTGATATCAGCACCTCACACAGAGCCTCGTTTCTTCACCCTTCCTATCAGTCAGATTTTTCTGACGTGCACGCGTGGGTGACTGCTCCCCCCTGTCAGAGCATTTCTACGGCATCCTTTGGACACTGAACTGTGTTCTTTCTTCTGCTGTCCTTGCACTATTTCAGGTCCATTTGGCAGCTAGCCTCCCCAAATCTTGAAGCAAGCCACTTGAGAGTGGTAATTGTGTTATTTTCCTTTTAAGTAACTTTTTTTTTGGCTTTATTGAGATATAATTGACATTGTGTTTACTGAGATGTAAACATTGTGTAAGTTTAAAGTGTACGAAGTAGTGATACTATATATGTATATATTGCAAAATGATGATCACAGTAAAGTTAGTTAACACACCCAAAAATATGGAATGCCCCATAATTTGCGTCATCCTTGCACAGGGGCTGTTCTCATCTTCTCTAGATTGTTCCAGTGTTAGCATTTAACTTATTTCTAATGGCCTCGCTTGATGCTTCACATATATTTAACAATGAGATCTCGATGCAAAATTCAATTGTGATAGCATCATGCCTAAACTCTGGGACTTGATAAGGACTTCAAGGCATCCTAGATGACATTTGCTAAATGTGACAGAAAAGAAGTAGAGTTCTGAATATGGGGCGATGACACCGGTTAGCAGGCAAAATATAAGGGAAAGGCATGAAACTGGTCGTCATATGCCACCTGTTTGCCTTGGCCTCCTGGGTGGCCGAGGAACAGTTGCTGTGGGTGTGGCTTGGAGGGGCCCGGGGACAGGCCTTGATGGAAAGCCCAGCCACAGCCACGCTGACTCCTCCATGAGACCCGCTTATATAATAAACAGAACGGGAGGGATCTTTCCCAGGTGCAACAAGCAGGAACACTGCCCAAGATCCTGTGACAACACAGCTTCAGGCTCTGTCAACAGAAGCTCCTAGTTGTGGTGGCATTGTGAGTTGGAGGCTGTGAATCTCAGTCACATTGTAACGGATGTGACTGCCATGGTGTGTGTGTGTCCACAGGCCACACAGGGGCTGCAGCCAGCCTTCCCTCGCAGCTGGCCGAGCTCATGGCTCATTCATCTCCCACAGCTGTCAGGGCAGAGAACAACAGGTGAAAGCAGGCCCTGCTCATTGTTCCCAGGGAGCCTTTCGCTACGCCTGCCACCCCCTCTGGCCGGCCTTCGCAGACCTCCAGCTTAGAGCTTTCGTGCTAGGAGGCCAGCTCTCTGAGCCACTGTGACCCAGCAAGGCTTCGTTCCAGAGCTGGCCCTCAAAAGTTCCCCATGTCTGGGCCTGGGAAGCTGCTTTGGGATCTCTTCAGGACCAGGGTGAAATGCAGGGACAGGTGGGGGGAGTCCCTGGGGAGCTCAGCCGGTGGCCCTGAGAGCGGCAGGTCAGAGAGCACATTCCACCTCCAGGCCAGAGCCCCCTGTCACCTGCCAGGCAGCCTGAGGCACTTAGTACTTCAGTTTGTTAGCTAGTCTCCCCAAATCTTCAAGCAGGACATTTGAGAATGGTAATTGTCATTTCTTCTTTCTAATGGGTTAGTTGGGAACTTCATTTTTATATATTCAGCATTGAGAAATGACTGCAAAATGCAGTTGTGTTTGAACTGCCCTGGTAGTATCCTGCCTGAATTCTGAGAATCTGTAAGATGAAGACTTCAAGGCATCCTGGATGAATTTGGCTTTATATGACAGAGAAAGGGAACGTTCTAAATGTAGGGGCACACTAATGAGGCAAAATATGCAGAAGTAAAGAGGGGGTGTGATAATGAGTAGATACAGAGTCGCAGTGAGGTGGGAGGCTGGGAATACATTTTGGAGAAGGGAGGCAGTTGGGCGGCAGCTGGGTCCCCAGGTCGTGAGAAGAATGACGCTAAATAATAGAAAGCAGGGGTGAATCTAAGCTTGGCATCAAATCAAACTTTAAGTAAAAGCTGCGACTCCTAGTTGAAAGGCCTGGGGCTGGTTGCATCAGAGTCCAAGCCCTTTCTGTGCACAGAGGTCTCCGCAGAAGGTGGGTGTAGGAGGGGCCTGCAGAGGGGGGACGCTGGGACTGGGGCCTGCCACTGGGTGGACGAGGCTTTCTTCTTCCATCCCGAGGGATTTTCTCTCTCCTTACCCTTGGCCTCCCCAGTCCAGATGGCAGTCCCTGGTCCTGTCTACGCATAGACGGAGAGCGGTGAGATGGGACAGCTTACCCCAAACTCTGCGCCACCAGTGTTTGAAATTCCTGGCATCAGCCTCGCCCCTCATGGAACTGCTTAAAAAGATGCCATTTAATTAGGCTGCTGAAGTCATCTGAATGGGCAGTTTCGCAAGCATCCCTTTATTAGATTTTCTAGTCTGGAAATTGTGAAGTCATCATTTTCCTTTCCCCTACACTCTCCTCCCACCTCTGAACCTCTCCTTTGTGTCCTGTGCTGAGACTGGGGTCTGAGTTCAGTTCAGGCCTCTAATCTTCCCTCAGGCCTGGACAGCATTGAGAACTGTGGTGTCCTCTTTCAGGAACTCTTTTTTTTTTTTTTTTAAGATTTAATTAATTTATTTTTAGAGAGAGAGGAAGGGAAGGAGAAAGAAAGGGAGAGAAACATCAATGTGTGATTGCCTCTCATGAGCCCCCTATTGGGAACCTGGCCTGCAACCCAGGCACATGCCCTGACTGGGAATCAAACCAGCAACCCTTCGGTTTATAGGCTGGCACTCAATCAACTGAGTCACACCAGCCAGGGCCACTTTCTGGAATTCTTGTAACCACTCTTGGTGTAGCAATGCTGGTTTGCTTCTTACCACTCATTATGCTGTAATGACATTCATTCTTTTGCTCACATATTCTATCCAACTAGAGGGTAGTCCCATTTTGGTCAAGGTCTGTGTCCCATATGATCCAAGCTTTGGGACATCTGAGTCATAGTTTCTCAACAGTATCACTAGGTTCTGAATTATTATCATGAAACTGCCACTCAAGGCAACACAGGCCACGTAAGCACTGGTGGGGCATTTCCTCCTTGGACCTGGCAGTTCCTGGGACTTGGGGATAATAGGAGGATGATGGGAATAAGGCTGAAAGAGTGCTTGCTCCAGGGGTATCACAATTCAGGGTCTGGACCATGCCCACCCAGCTGGGGACAGGCAGGAACTGCAGGAGCTGACTCCTCTATGGCTGCATCAGGATTTCCAGGTGTGGGGGGGGGGGGGCAGCCAGACTGTTACAACTAATGGTTTGCAACAGAAGAACCTTTACACCTCGAGTATTCCCTATGGAACACTGTGCCAAGGAAGCTCTGTGAAGCCCAGGCAGGGCTGGGTGTTGGGCACAGGCTTTTTAGCCAGCAGACTGGGAGCTGTCTGAAAGGCCTCAGCAGGAGGTGGATGGCCCTCCAGGGCAGATGGTGCCACCAGAGCTCACTTGGCATGTCTCTGACCCGCTTGCAGGACAGAAACTGCCCTCTTGGAGTCGTGGCTTGCCTGCTCTGGTCACCCATCACCGGCAGGAAGTGGCTGGCTAGGTGGTCCTGCAGGCTGGTGAGATGCCCACTGAAGTTCCACCACCTCTGCCTTTTGCTATCTCCTCTTGCTGTTCCAGAGTCCTCCTGAGCTGTTCTCTTCATCCCCTCCCTGTACCCAGTGCCCCCTGAGTCATCACACAAGCGTGGGGTAGCCGTCCTGGCCGCCCAATAAACGGGTTTCAAAATAGCTTTGCTAAGCCCACTGGGGACACCCAGTCTCCTGCCTCTCGTTGCCCCATTTCTCCACCACACAGTCCCAGCTGTGCCCATGGAGAGGCTGTCACTCAAAGGCCTGGAGTGCATACTGACCCTCAATCTAGGGCACCTCCTCAAGGTCCCTCAGGTTCACTTTCCTGGGTCCACTTGCTATGTGTCCCTTGATTTTGTAAAGGGAAGGTGGCTTTTTCTGGGAGCATTCTGGAGTCTGGCTGAGGAGATAGACTGGGGGTGATTTTCTCCCACAGAGAGGAAATATTTGCTAAGTTTTGGGTGGGCTCTCCTTGGAGTGGAGAAGAATAACAGGGCCTGTGACCACAGGGTCCTCGCTGTGACGTCTGCCTTTACTTACACAATAGCAGGGTTCCACAGGGCTGAGACTAGGGTGAGGCAAGCAGGGTTTCCTGGGCTCCAAATTTAAAGAGATTCTCTCACTCAAGTTTGTGCAGTTCCCTCGTCATGTCCCTCAACCCCTGCACAAGTCACCTCATGCCACAGCCTCGTGTTCAAGGGAAAATTACCTGGGGTGAGCCAGGGTGGATGCCATTTGATAGATCACTCTCTGTCCTGGGTTTCTCATCTGTGAAAGGGGCACCATGGCACCCCGCCCATCTACTTTGCACAGTTTTTGCGAACACACGACCTGACAGTTGATGGGACACATGAGGTGTTTGCAGCACCTGTAAATTGCCCCAGTTTCCGGAAGGGGATGCAGAAATAGTCCAACCCCAGAAAGAAGTAGCCTGCTAGCCGACTGTAGAGACTCAGAGAGCAGCGGATGGTGACTACCCCCTCCTCATTTTCCCTGTGATCTCACATCTATCCTTGCCCACTGGCCTCGATAACAAGTATGTGGGAGGAGAGCACACAGCCTGCAGAAGGGGTGGGCTTCCATTTGCTGTGTTCTTCAGGGCAGACCTTGCTCTGTAAACCTCAGGGGCTCCCAGAAAAAAACACCCATGTGAGCTAAACGTCCCCCTCACCCTTGAGCAGCAGTGGGTTGGGGAGTAAACTGGAGCCAGGACTGGGAGATGAGTGTCCCCCACTCTGTGTGACACAGACATGAGAGCTGTCACTCCTCCCACAGAAACAGGGTCGAGCACAGTTCTGCCTGTGCTCCCACAAGTAGGTGCCATTCATAGGAAGAGGGGCTGCGTTACCTAGAGGTGTTCCCACTGTCCTTCCCCAGCCCCATGGGCCCAGGCCAGGCAAGGTACTGGGATTGTAACCAGGAGCCAGCTCCTGTCCCCTCCCAGCTCATCATCTCCGGTGAGGAAGGGTCACCCGCAAAAGAGCAAAGGCCGCTTTCTGAGCAGCAGGCCCTGGCAGAGCAGTCCAGAGGCAAGTCTGCCTGGGGCCTGGAAGAAACACTTTCTGTGCTGCTGCCAAACTTCCTCAAAGAACAATGAAGAGAAGGTGCTGTTTTCAGCAGGGGAAGCTGGAAGGGCGGGGTGGTTGCAGTCCTTGGAGAGGTCAGGCTGAGGGCCGCAGAGAAGCTGCCTCTCCTGCTGAGCAGGCATCAGGCTGCTTTGCAGCCCTGTGCAGGGCCTCTGGGACACTGTTGCTGTCACTGTTCTTGAAGCACCCCGGTGAGCTGTTTTAAAGTGCAGCAGCTCCCATGGAGAGGAGCTGGTTATTCCTGCTCTCCTGGGCCACAGTTCCCCACAGAGCCATGGACGTAAATGACACTGCTTGGTCACTACTGCCACTATTGTTCAGGGCATCACAAGCATTTGCTGGGTACCTGCAGTACCCACCATAAAATGTTTTTACGAAGACACTGTCTTCGCACCCTAGAAGATTCCAGGCCACTTATGGAAAATGCAGACCAGCATGGTGGGATGCAGAGCAGCAGGCTGGCTTAGACCACGGACTCTGGAGCTCGCTGCCTGAGTTTGAGTCCTGACTCGGCTACTTCCTGGCTATTTACCTCGGACATGTTACCTAGCCTCCCCACGCCTGTTCCCCCTCTGAAAATGGGCATGAAGATAATAACAGCACCTACTTTGTTGAGCTGTTAGGAGGATTAAAGGAAGAGGCACTGTTTGCAAAGCTCTCAGAACAGCGTCTGGTGAAATAAACAACATAAGTAAAATAAAAGTGTGGCCACAACAGATGGGAAGAGACCGTATTCAGTTTTTCAGATGAGGTTTGGCAGTTACCCAGCCTGCGTTTTGTTTTTTAAGCCTAGTTTCAGTTGCTTCAAATTTGTTTTGGTTTGTGGGAGAAGCACATAGAAAGGAATGTGATTCCCCAACACACTTACAGACCATGGTCCTGCCCGCCTCAGAGCCTCTGTCCTAGAAGCAGTGACCTACATTCTTGCAAAGCATTGTGTCGTCACTTCTCTGAGAGCGAGGGTTCCAGGCTCCCAAAATTAGCACCGCCATGTTGACGAGGAGAAATGATCAATGAAACAGGTCTTGGCTGAGATAGTGTGTGGAGCTGATTACAGACAAAGCTTCTAGGATTTGAATGAGAGTAGTACTTTTCCCCCTCTGGACAAGCAGATGTTTATGTCATGTTGTGTTCCCATTGGGTGTTGGCCTCTCCAGTCCTCCCAAGACCCAGAGGGGAAGAGAAACCACTAGCTAGAGAGGGGAGATAAAGATGGTGGCTTCCCAGTCAGAGAAAGACAAATACCACATGATTTCACCCATATGTGGAATCTAATGAACAAACTGAACTAACAAGCAAAACAGAGACAGACTCACAGATGGAGCAGGTGACAGCTAGTGGTGGGGGGAGGTTGGGTGGGGGAGGGACTGAGCAGAAAGGAAAAAGGACTCACAGATGTGGATAACCATGTGGGGATTGCCAGGGGGACATCAGGCGACTAAATGGTAATAAAAAAATACAATGAAGATTAAAAAAAAAAAAAAGGCGGTGGCTTCCCCCATCCTTTTCAGGACAGTTGGATGTGGAGTTGGGGTGGAAGATGTGCTTCCCTGACAGCCACGAAGTGGCCCTCAGAAGAGTGGGTCCTGTGGACCAGCCAGAGGAGAGACAGCCCTCTCATGAGTCGGTCTCACCAAGAGCAATGTGTAGGCTGGGGGCTTATAGCCTGAGTCTGTCCTGGTCCCTCTCACTGACAGGGCTTCCTGGGTGTGAACCTCATACTTATTTCAAGAGTAGCCAGGCACAGCCTGATGATATCAGGACCAAAAGGAGTCTGGAGATTGAGTTGTCCAAGCATATTGGGGCTGGCTTGGCATCCAGAATCTTGGGCCCTCCAGGCAAAAATAACTCATCAAGCTTCTAAAAGTGCACAGCCGAGTCACTAATACCAATAGCAAACACTTATAAGAATTCACTGTGTGCCAGTCCTCTTCTAAGTGTTTCACGTAGAGTCATTGGCTCAATCCTTGCCAATCTGTAGGAGATAGGGAGTGTTATTGTCTCTGTTGTATAGATGAGGCATCTAACACACAGAGAGGTTTAGTAATTTCCTCAAGGACACACAGCTTATAAATACTAGAACTAGGGTTCAAACTCAGCCAGTTTTGTTCCAGAATTCTTGCTCTTAACCACAACATTAAACAGTTTCTGAGTTACATAATCACATACAAACATTCTAAAAACAATACTAGAGGCTGAATTCCAATCCCATCAGCCCCCTGAGCTTCTAAGACCTGCACACTGTACCCGAGAGACTCCTGGCCACTACACATGCAGGGAGCAGGTGATCACCAGGCACACAGTGTGTTCCGGTGGCATCTGCTCTGTAAGATGTTATGAGGGCTTAGCATGCCCAAGACAACCTCTGTGCAGCCAAACTTCCTATTACTTCAACCTAATACAGTCTCCTTTATGAATACAATCCAGTCGTCAAAGCCCACTGACTCTGCCTTGCAGCTTTGTGTCACCTGTGAGTCTAAAGGCATGTTTTCATTGAGTCACTGACTAAAACAATGAAAGAGCAGGACGGCCAAGACAACTTCTCCAGTTATTATTATTTAATCAATGGCAGATCAGTTCCACTGTGGATGCACATCCAGCCTGTTTATCCAAAGGGTGTCCTAGCAAAGTTCCTCACCCCGGCTGTTCCAGCTGCTTCTCTCCTAGCAGAGCTGCTTCTGTGGCCCCCTCTTCACCTTTCTTCCCAGGTCCTGTTCCCTCCCCCCACTTGGGAGGTCCTTGGGGACAGGTTCTGCAACCAGAGCTGCTGCCCAGCACCCGCCTTTTGTCTTCAAAGCCAATGGAGCAGAACAAACCTGCCAGAGATCACATTACAGTTTGAGCTTTGGGAGGCCAGGGGCCAGCAGCAACTGTTGCCAAGGCAACCAGTGGTACAGAAGAGAGCAACAAAGAAGGGCTGCTGCTCTGGACCCGCCTATGGGTCACAGAGTTGAGGGGAGGCCAGGGGTTGGGCCAGGTCCACTGTTCAGGAGCAATTGTTTCAAGTGTCAAGTGTGGTCCCTCTGCTGGCTCCGCCCACCAGCCCCCGGCACAGTGCCCTGTAGTGTTCCGACAGGTGCTCCTGTGTTGGCCTGGTCAGGGGTCAAGGGCCAGGGCTCCGAACTGTAACTCAGGGGACCCTGGCACTGGAAGAGTGACAGAAAATAATGGAGGTCACCTAATACCTCAAACCACAAGTTTAGGCATTTGTAATTTTTGGTGTGCTGAAACTTGCATTAAATTGGATATTTTACTTTATATACTTTGCGTTATTTAGGAAGACTTGTTTGATTCATATGTATACCCTTTACCTCCATGGAAATGCTGAAGAACAAAGTGTACATGTATGCACATTTGTACACATATGTGCATGTATGTGTTCATGTGTGGATGTGTGAGCATGTCAGTGTGTGCCTGTGAGTATGAGATTTTGAGTGTGATTGTGTGCATATTTGTGTGATGTACACTAGATGTATGTGCATATGTGACTGTGTGTGAGCATGTCAGTGTCTACCTGTGATGTGTGTGTTTCCATGTATGCCTGTAGTGTGCACACACATGCATAGGCATGAGCAGGCAAGGCAGTGTGGCAGAAGCCAACATGGCCTCGGAGCCCCAGATCTGGAGGCGGCAGAGGAGGAAACAGGAGATGTTCTCTGAAAAGGCCGAGTCTCCACTCGAAATGCTCACATTTCAGAGAAAATCCAGGAGAGCAGGTCTTGGCTCTCCCCTCTACACAGCCCCTTGACCGCCCCCCTGATCCCCACTGTCTGGAGGGAGGCCAAGAGCAAAGTAAGCTGTCTGGGGGAGGCTGTGGCCTCTTCAGAAGAGAAAACAGGGGTGGAGAAGAGAAGGAGGGAGGGAGGGGACGGACAGACACCAGCAGGCCTGAAGGCCTGGGTCACAGGGGAGAGGGGAGAGGGCAGTGGGGGCACAGCAGACAGCAGAGCCCACTGAGGCATGGGCCTCGCTTTGCTCTAGCTGCTCCTGTACTCCCTGAAGCAGAGACCACCCTGTCCCCATCTGACTGAACTCAGCTCCAAGCAGATAGGGCAGGGGACTGTTCAGCAGAGCGGGGCTTTGCTTGGAGGCTGGTTGCAAACAAGGACAGCTGTCCCCTCTGACCCTGGCCACAGCCACTGACAAAGCAGTCAGGGAGGCCCATGGCTCCTTCGAGAGAGGTGCACAAACTCAGGTACCTGGTTCAGATTTCAGTTGGAGGGTGCCAGTGAGAGTGTGGCATGAAGAGGAGCTACATCAGGCAGGCATCTCCTTAAGTGTCCCACTTGTAACTTCCATGCCAGTTCCCTTCCCACAGCTCTTTCATCTTCACCACGGCTGTGCAAGGTGGCAGCCCATCCCCCAGCCTAGTGTCTTCTGTGAGCATATCCAACTCCTGTGAAGATTATCCTGTGAATCCAGACTCTCTCTGCCAGCCCTGCTTTGGGGCCACCACACTGCCCCTGGGGAGGGGGCAGCTTTATGTCAAGTCACTGAGCAGTTAGATGAATGACTTGAGAAACTGAGGTGGTTTCCCTTTAAGGAAGGATACACAACAGCCCACGTATGAATCATTTGCCCCATCAGTTTACAAGCGATTGAAAACAACCTTGTAAGGATGAACACTTACCAGGGGGAAACAGAAAATTCCTTCTCTAACTTGGGAATGCATGAAGTGCTCTTTCCTGCTTTCATGAGTGTGCTCCTGTTGTTAAGGAGGAACGTTGTCTTTTATTTTTTTACTTATTTTTAGAGAGAGGGGAAGGGAGGGAGAAAGAGAGAGAGAGAAACATTGTTGTGAGAGAAAACCATCGATTGGTTGCCTGTTGTACGTGCCCTACTGGGGACTGAACTTGCAACCTAGGCATGTGCCCTGGCTAGGAATCGAACCAGTGACCTTTTGCTTTGTGGAACGAAGCCCAACCAACTGAGTCACACCAGCCAGGGCAGAGGAATGCTTTCTATTTACGGGTATTTATGCTTCCTTCCCTCAGCACAGATATTCAAGAATGATCTCTACTAAAAGAGACATCACTTACTGGGCCCCTGCTCTGTGGGGAGATGGTAAGACACAGCCCTTGCCATCAGGGTTCTGCTGGGTTGGAACAGAGACCATGTCTGAGCTGACAGGGGCCAAGGGAGCCAGGAAGAGAGAGTGTTATGCTGACACAGGGCTTACTACCTGCTTCACACACACTCGCTCATCTAATCCAATGGACAACAATTTTTATAAATGAGGAAATTCAGGCACAGAAATCTTATGTGCCTCCAAAACCCAAAGTCACATGGCTAGTGAACTAGATTTGAGGCAAGCCATGCTCCCAAGCACTGCCTGCTGCGGCCTTGTGTAAGTGGAGGTCCAGAGAAGGTTTTTCAAGTGGAAAGGACAGCTCACTGAGGGTCACAGTGGGAGGTGCTCTGGAGAAGACAGATGTGAAGAAGGGGGACGTGCATCATGCCTGGGTGGGTGGGTGGGGATGGTGTGCCAGCACTCCTGCTGTGCAGCATATGTGGGGGCAAAGGCTGGATGCAAGGAGGAAGTGTCTGAGCATCTGCCTGGGCTGGCTGTGTGCCTGACAGTTTCCTCACCTGTGTCCTTCTGGTCACAAGATATTTATGATTGCTTATGAAACAGTCGATTCTGGTGAGCCGACAGCCGGGCATGCTGCCTGTGCCCCTGGGATCCTGAAGAACATGCCAATCATTAACCAGGTGGCCCCCTGGGTGGGAGGCTGTGGTTTTGCAGGAGCAGGGAAGAACCACAGGGCCAAGATGGGAAAGAGGCAAACTAGCTGGTGTGACCTTGGGCAAGTCTCCTTCTCTCTGCCTCAGGTCCCTTGTATGTGGCACGGTGACAGTAGCGGTGCTGGACTTGCAGGATTGCTGAGGGGACTGAATGAGTGAATAGGTGTGAGCAAGAGCTGTTCTTTCCAGGTGTTGAATGGGGTTGCATTACCAAGGTCAGCATACTGGTCCCCATCTTGTTTCTGACTCTTATCCAGCTGGTGATACTTCCATAACCTCTCAGCTCACCTCAGTCTTCTCCAAAGTCCCCATTGGTCCATTATGCCGAGAGTGAGACTAATCCAGAGAAACCTGGCCTCACTGGGGGACATTCAATCACAGAGGCATGCCCTGCCTTCCTACTGGCTGTGGTTCCCCAGCTGGCTCTATAGCAGGCATGGGTAGCCTGGAGCTTTCCTCATCAAATAATAAAATTCCTGATATACTTCTCAGGCACAAGAACACCGTGTGCCGCTCACTGCAGAGGAAGAAGCTGCATGGTGTCCTCAGCCTCCTCCGGGCTGACCTCAGAACTGGGAGGGGAGGGCTTATCGGGGTGAATGGCACAGGGTGGGCACACGCTGCAGTAGGTTTAGGCATGCCCAGAGGAGAGATGTCGTTCTAAATGTGACAGGCGCAGAGTCAGCATCTTACGCCAGCGACGGGGCCTCTGAGGCATGTTGGAGGCTAGATTTGCTGTTGGGAGCACTTTAAAGGGCCCCTGTACATCTGAACCACAGCTGATCACAAGGGGGTCCTGGTTGCACAACAAAACCATCTCCTAGTGCTGCTGTGAACATTTTCTGAGCTAACACACAGAAAGCTTAGCACACACAAGCTCTGGGCTGAACACTCATTTATTTCCCCATCTCTCTGACCAGGATGACCCAATTACACTGATTTAAATACCTACATATTCCACTGGCCCACAAGTCCTCTCATTCCCGCTTGCTCAATTGTCACACGATTCCTATAAAGTACCAGTCACATGATAAAAACATCTGAGATGCAGTGCGTATTCAGAATTACACGTCTCAGTTTATTTTTGGCTAGTCACTTGCTGGTTGCACAGTTTCTCTCCCTTCATGTCTAATTTCTATTGGGGGCCTGGCCTCAGGCTCTGTCCTTGTTTAAACAGCATTTGTAAGGCAGCTGAATGACTCAGTGGACTGCCATTTGCTTGGCCTCAGTGATGTATTTAATCTCCCTGAACTTTAGATTCTGTAATGCAAGCAGGCGTGGCACAACTAATCAGGTCCAGACTTTGTGAGCCTAAAAGCCCCGTGAATAATTGCTCCATACTCACGTACCAGGGAGAGGCATGAGGAAGCAGGGGAGTGCTTGCATGGAGAAGGGATGAGTGGAAGTGGGAGAATTTACTTGGGTCCATGGGGACCAACCCACAAGGAGGCCCAGAGCGACACCTTCTACCATCAGGGTCTTGTCTGTCTAAGGACCAGGCTAACCCGAGAGTCTGGTTACTTGTTCAGAGTCCTGCAGACACAAAGGTGACATTGAGAGAGGCTAGAGGGCCGACAGGTCTCCCTTAAGCCTGGGAACCCTTGAGCCCCCACTCCCTTGCCCCCCACACACTCTCAGGACCTTCTGCCACAAACAAGGTCCAAGCAGACCTGTAATTCTTTGGAAACCTCGATCACTGTCCTCAAAAAGGTCACTGCTGTCCTGCCTTCCTCTTCCTCCTCCTGGGGGAAGGAGTTGGCACAGATCCTGCTGAGCTGGCTGTCCTCTGAGGAACCTCTCCCATTGCTCCAAATGGATTTCAGGAAAGATAAGGGCAGCTCCTTCTGCAGGGGAGGAGGGGGAGTTTGTCCAGGCCCTTTCCAATCACCTAAGCACGTGTTTCTGAAAGAGCTCTGCTAGGTGACCTGTTCTTATCAAGTCCACGGCCTGGAGCAGGAGGAATAAACCTAGATGGAATCGCTTTCAGGATCTGTGCTTATTCTCCTTTTCCCCTGCCCAGAATCTAATGTTAAGGGTGCATTTACCCAGGACTTTCTGAACTTACACATGGGCCCCAGGTGTGGAACCAGATGTGACTAGTGTGCCCACCTCCACGGGTGTGTGGGCAGAAGGAGCTCTTTCTCCTTCGCTCTCAGATCCTACAGGGTTTGTGAAAACTTGGGCCCCGATTATGGCCACAGCTTGAGTTCCTCTTCCTCTGCTTTGAAAATCCCAGGCACAGTTAGCACTCAATAAATATCAATAAACTTGTATTAAATCTATAAAAAAGTATTAATAGCTTTGGTGTCCTGACTTGGTCCCCATTCACCTAAAGAAGATTATAAGTCCAGTGTGTACTACATGTTAGGTGTTCAATTGATATTTGTTGAATTAATCCTGCTCCAAGAATTCTTCCCTCCACCCCTGCCAGCTGAGAGTGACAGCTGCCAGCCAGTGACCTATGTCCCCTGTGGTCCTGAGAACAAAGGCTGTGACTCAGGAACACAAGGTCCCCATGGACAAGGATGTTGGCCTTTGTACAGGAGGGATCTGGCACCGGGCCTGGGAGACAGTTGGTTTGCGTATCCAAGCCTGGAGAGTGCACATCCCCCACAACAAACACACCAGCTATGTTTACAAACAAGAACAAAACACATTGGTGCAAATGCATGAACAAAAATGCAATGATGTGTGAACCACATCTTTATTAGTAAATACAACTTTACCTACAGAGTGGTGTTCATGCACAGCCCTTGCACCTGCTGAGAGGCTGAACAATTTGTCCTAGATCACACAGCTGGTAGAACAGAGATGCCTCATTGCATCTCCCCAGGTCGGACAGAGACAAGAACGATGCAGTCCTTTTGGTGGTTCACACTGAGGTCAGAAGTTACAGAAGAGGGGAGAGAGGAAGACATGGTAGTGTGTCCCCCAACAAAAATGGCAGCTAAGTTTACCAGGACACATGGGATCCAGACTAACCCCATACTAAAGGGGAGAGGGTTTTGCAGATGCTCATTCTAGGTCCAGAAGTCCAGCTCACACTGAGCACTTCCTGTGTGTAGAGTGCTGGCTGGACCATGTCTCTCTTCCAGCCAAATGCCCAATGCTAGAAGCCAGAATGAGAGAGATGGAGGAGCTTAGGCCAATTGAAAAGGAGAATTCAACTCAATTTAATGAATATTTATCTCATACTTACTGTAGTCCAGGCTTGGTGCTAGGCACTGGGCACCTGAAAAAGTAAGGCAGGAGTGGTTGGCAGGGCAGTGAGGGAAGTTGACGAAAGTCAAGGACAGAGAATCACAACACAAAGTTCTGGGTATTTGGCTTCTTCTCAACATGGCCCTGTAGGCCTCCTGGTACCATCAGCCCAAATGGGTTCTGAGTCCCAGCCTGAAACCTGGCTCCAGAGCCTGGAGGCACTGAGGTTGTTTCCCAGCCCATTGTGTGTGACGGAGAAAGACGAGGAATGGGCAAGCCGTTTGCCACCGTTTCCTCCAAGGCTGGCCTGGCTGTATCAGCAGCCAGTGGACATCATGTGTGTGCTTGTCTATGAAGACAACATGCCATCACTCTTCCTGCACCCTTTACTTTAAGTGGTGGAGTCTGCTCCTTCTAAAAGTGCCCGGCCCCCACTCTGCTCCTGAGAGGGCAGGGGAGATTGTCAGCTGCATGAAGCTTGGCCCCGGCACATGACACCCTTCCTCTGAGTATATTCCTCCTTCTGGTCTCCCAAACAGCTGTTCTCTCTCCCCGATCCTTCATCCCCATGGCTTTTTCCACCCAGGCCTTCACAGTGTCCCAGGCCCTCAGCTGAGATGCCCAAACGGCTCTTCTTCAGATCACTGGGTGGGACCTTTTCCTGGTCCCAACCTACAGACTGTTCCCAAAGGTTTAGGGTGGGGCCTGGAAATCTGTGTTTTAGGAGAGTCCTATGGGGTCCAGACCACCACCAGGTTGAAACCTCTGCTTGAGGATGCACTCCCTGTGCTGGGTTTCTCAAGTGAGTATATTGCTGGGCTGAGGTTCTAAGGTGAAGTGTTTTTGAGAACTTTTGTCTATGAAATTCTCCTTTTGGAGAGAGTTGTGATCATGGTAATATATTAAAAGATTGAATGGACCTTGCCTTGGCTGGGTGGCTCAGTTGGTTGTAGTGTCATTTCATGCACCAAAAGGTTATGGGTTCAATTCCCGGTCAGGGCACATACCTAGGTTGTGGGTTCCATCCCTAGTTGGGGGGTGTGGGTTGCATATGGAGGCAGGAGATGGATGTTTCTCTCTCTCTCTTTCCCTTCCTCTTTCTCTTAAATCAATACACATGTCCTTGGATGAGGATGTGTTTAAAAAAAGATGGCATGGACCTTGACAACAGATTTCTATTGCTTAAAAAACACAGAAGCTCCTTTGAGAAGCAGCTGAATTTATAACAGTTTTTCAGGAACTGGTGTGGGAAGTTTTGCTCCAGGCCTCTTCTTGCTTCTTCCCTCCTCTCCATCAAAACACACCCACTGTGTGCCTATCCTTGGTATGGGTGCCATGGGGTGGAAAGGAGGAAGGACTAGAGAAATGAGTCCTGGGGAACTTATTAGCTTGTTCATATGTTCCCAACTTCACTGAGAAAATAATTCTGTGATCCAGTGAAAATATATGTTTCCATTAAGCTTTTCAACTGGTGATCCTAATATTGGAAATGGCAGACCTTGAGATTGGTGGGGAAGAGATTTGGGGGAAGGTGGGCTTCGATAGCAAAGAATTCATGAATTCATCCAACCAATCAACCGTCAGCAACCCAAGGTTGACTGAGTGTCCACTGTGTGTAGAAAAACCTGCAAGGCCCAGCTCAAAGTCACACCTCTGCAGCCGAGACTCCAAATGTGGCTGGATTAGAAGTCAGGGCTCTTGTTAGGTGTGATGTTCAAAAGAGAGGAGGAAGGGGCAAATCAGTCCTGGGCACAGTGAGAGCAGATTCAGGTTGGTGGAGGTCTCTGCAGATTCCACTTTAGGTCACCTTAAATGAGCCCATTTTGAAGGGGTGCCAAGGTAATTGCTACAGCACCTGGAGTCAAACTGTCTGGCCTGGATCTGGGGGTCAATGTTTGTATGCAGAGGTGGGTTATTCACCCTTGTGTGCCTCAGTTTCCTCACCTGTCAATGGGATTGTAGTCTGGATTAAATGAGATAACGAATACTAAGTGCTTAGGAAAACACCTGCTATATAGTAAGTGCTCGCTGTTATTACTACTGGTGTATTGTCAAATGGACATAGAATCTGTGAAGACTTGGGCACCTTTGTGCTGGTGGTCAAACTGTAAAGCACACACCCAGATGACAGCCTCTGTGGAGAAAAACATAGCTGCTCTTGGGGTCACGAGCCGAGAATTTGAGGCCAGGGTTGCTGGGGACTAGAGACCTAGCTCCCCGCAGTGACTGGCTCCATTATGTATCACCTCGTTTCTTCCTGCCCTGACTCACTGCTCAGTCACTACCTGCTCCCTAGAGTCACTTCTCAAAATAAACCACCTGCCCTCAGGCTTAGGCTCTGCTTTCTGGAACAAATCCAAGCTAAGGCAACAATAAATGCTCACTGTGGAAAATTTGGAAAGTAAGAAAATCACGACAGCAATCATTAGCACCCAGGTGTATGTTGGTATATTCCCTAGTCTTTTTACTTTGAATATAAGCAACAACGTAATTCCCATATAGATGGTTTGGCATCTTACTTTTATAGAGAAGTAAACCTTTAGTGTAAACGTTGATTAAAAATGGTTTCTGATGATACCTTTTATTGGCTATATGCAGCATAATTTATTTAACAATTACCCCATTGTTGCAAGTTTTTAACAATTAGCATAAACAACACAGAACAATATCATCGTATATACTTTTGTCCTTATTTCTGATAATTTCCTAAAATAATTTCTTAGAAGTGAAATAACTGCATCAAAGGCCTTGGACATTTTATTTTATTACTTTATTTTTTAATCCTCACCCAAGTATATATTTATTGATTTGAGAGTGAGAGGAAGGGAGAGGGAGGGAGGATGAGAGGGGAGAAGAGAGAGAGAGAGAGAGAGAAAGAGAGAAACATTGATCAGTTGCTCCCTATATGCACCTCGACAGGGGACCGAACCTGCAAACTAGGTATGTGCCCTGACAGGGAATCGAACTTGCAACCTTAGAGTATGATGCTCCAACTAACTGAGCCACCTGGCCAGAGCAAAGGCCATGGACATTTTAGAATTACTATTAAAAAAGAGAAACTGTGCATAGTCTCCCTTTCCACAGGACCAGATAGATACCTTTGCCTTGTTTGGCTTCCCCTATTTGACCTGACTTGCTGCCACCTTCAAGGACCTGCAGGCAACATTTTTGCTTGGACTGGGGTGGACACAGAAGTGAGAAGCAAGGCACTGTCACCTCCCACAGTGGGTGGCTGCTGTGGAATTCTGACCACAGCCAGAGACACCACCCAGGGCCACAGGCCCACAGGCCCACTTCTCTTGGTGCTCTCGGTCACTCCCTTCTCCCCAGCCCTCCTTCCAGATGCATGGTTAGCCGGCAGATATCGCTGAGCTGCACCAGTGGTCAGTCACACCACTGCATGGGCATCATTCTGGATGGCTTGTCTCCCGTGTGGAAGTCTCCAGTGCTGGTGGTCCCCACCCAGGGCTTTCTTTAGAGCAAGACTTGTGGAATTCCTTCTTGAACCTTCTTCAAAAAACTGTGCTCTTTTGAGAATTTGCTCCTGGGGGCCCTCTTGACATGCATCATGTGAAGTCCCTCAGTGTAATTTTAATCTCACATTCTCAGGCTGTCATTCTGAGGCCATATAACCCATGGTCTTATTCCCAGGGTGGGATTTGGCAGCATGGAAACGTGGTGAGGAGGCATTCACCCTTGGTATTTTGTCATGGGGCTGCATGGAGTGAGAGAGGGCCCAAAGGAGGGTTCCAGGCTGTGCTGGGTGATGCTCTGGGTCGCTGAGCCCCTGACTCTCTACAACTTTCATTCCATAATATCTCTGGCTAGTGTTGTCATCTAGAAGAAAACTCATGTGCCCAGCACAGGGAGACTGAAACTTTGAGGGGAGAGGAATTCTGAGCTGGGGCCGGACCTGAACACTTTGGGTTGGGTGGCAAGGCTTAATTCCTGCTCTGTCCTGTGTTTCAGAACCTTCTCCCAGGCCTGGTTACATAGGCAGCAAACCTGTTTGCTCTTTGACTTAGAGGCAAGAAAACCCTTTCCCCACCCTTAATTTGGTTATCCCCCATTTCTAACTAAAGACTCATTTCATGATTGCCTGTATCACATTTGGGTGGAATGCCTTGGAACCCCTCTAACAGAGGCCAGCCACATCAGGGGATGTCATGGGGTTGTCCCCCAGGGCTTAGGTGTTGGGACTCTTTTCCTTTTCTACTACCCTGCCCCTCTGGGTAACAAGGACCTGGCCTTCTGGTTTGGAGCTTAAAGCTGTCCTGGCTATTCAAAAAGGAATACAGGAAGGAATTTTGATGACTCTCTAGAAAGTTGTGTCCATTCTGCAGGGTAATCCACAGGGTACACAGTGAGTGGGCAGTGGACAGTCCTTGCCAGTGGCACTGAGGACAGAGAGTGTCCCCTCAGTGGGATGAGTGAGTGGATTCCCCGGTATGATCGGACTGTGAGCTGTGGGCATCAGCTCATCTTCAGTGTGGCTTCCTGGCTTTCGAGTGTACCCTGGCTGCAAAGGATGTGATTCGCCAGATCTGATCCCTTATCTCAGGCCCCTCTGATGTTTCCCATCCCATCCTCTGTGCCCTCAGGCAGGGACCATTGCCAGGACTGGGCGGCCAGGTTTCCCTCCAGAGTTTCTGGCTTATTGTTATGGGGCAAGCCCTATGCTCACTTCCTTCCATGCCTTCCCCCTTGATTATCAAAGGGTCTTTTCTATTTTGAAGGAGACTCACCTCTTGGAATTAATCAAAAGTTTCTGAGTTGAGCATCAAGAGGTCCACTGAAAAGTAAGGAAATGGACCATGGGCAGTTCTTCCTCCTTGTATTCTTGCATAAAAATAGGAGTGCTCTTTGAGGCAAAGAGGATGACTCTGATTGACTGGGCTAAGAACTGTACAAAGACATGCAGGGAAGACAGAAAAAAGATGGACAGTTCACCACCACACCTTGTGAGAGCGAATAACGTCATCATCGGGATGACGTAACCCCTCCCTTCCCCCTCCACAGTTCAGGAGGTATTTTGACACCCCTCAAGTTCACCGTCGGCACTCTCCCTGATCAGTTTTTCTATTTTTCTATAGGATCTTGACATAATAAAGTGTACAAAGTTTTATAGGTTGATGGATATTTACATATGTATATGAGGGGTGACCCCCCCAAAATCAGAATTTATTTATAAAAAATTGTGTATCCTTGCATGTTTAAACTTCAGTCACCTTCAATGCACTCTCCATTTGATGCAGTAAACCTATCGAGACTTTTTTCCCACCGCTCAAAACAGTTTTTGAAATCATTAATTTTGATGCCTTTTAGTGCTTCTGCTGTTTTTTGTTTCACGTCTTCCACATCAGCAAACCTGTTTCCCTGTGAGGCTTATTTTCATCCAGGAAAACAAACAAAAAGTTGCTCAGGGTGAGATCAGGTGAGCAGGGAGGGTGGGGCACGGGGGTCATGTTGTTTTTGGTCAAAAACTGCTACATACTCAGCGCAGTGTGGGCAGGTGTGCTCATAAATCAGCCATCACGAAATGGGCAAACGCATTGAAAGAGTCTTCAGAAAAATTCCCTGAAGCGAATGCAGCCTCTCACAACAATCCAGCTGGTACACTGATACAGATGGGTTCCTAGAACACTCACCTAACAAGGGAAGCCTGTACAACAGGGCACCCGCCCTCTAGAAGGTAATTCTGGTTTTGGGGGGCCCTCCTTGTACACCTGTGAAATCACCATTTGATCAAGGTTTAGAATGTTCCACTGATCATTTTAGATTTGAGCAACAGACCTCGTTATACCTGGCAAGTGACATTAGGAATGACCTCATCTTTCAAGAGAGATTTCACTTCCCACATCCACAGCAGAGGTGTGGTTTTATTATTTAGGCTCATTATGGCCATATATTCATAAAACATGCGATAGCATTCATATCACAAAACAAAATGTGCACACACATCAGTAGATATTGGTATTGGTATTATTTAATTAGCTGAGTGTCTTAAAACTATTACTTAAGGAATACAAGTTTTGAACAAGGTGGTATATTCCCTTATCTCTGGGTAAATATTTACAGAGGAGTACTTTAACAAAATCTATTTAACTCTATATTTTCTGAGTACTTTTTGGCTTCCAAATATTTTAATAATATCTCGGGGAGTCAAATGCAGCATGTTCCTTTCCCAGAAGATACAGAAAGGTTTGCAAAATGGCCTTCATTCATACCTGTCTTTTATGGATTTATGGCTAGCTTTATTTTTGAGAAAAATCTCCCACCAAAGCAGTTTGTGATCATGAGTGTGAGAAAAATCTTCAAAGTAGTTTTCTTTATAGGTAAAATACAGTTTTTTAAAAATACATATGGTTAATGGTCTTGCACTATCTGTTTTGTATTGTGCAGGGACCCAGAGCAGCTTTCATTTTATCATTGGAGGAGCTAATGCCAAGGGCAAGTTACCTACTTCCTGCCCCCAGGAAAGACTGTCCTGCCTTACCCAAAGCTCACTTGTCACAGAGTTGTCCTAGCTACAAACAAACAAACTGAGAGAGCACTCATCGATGATGATGATGATGATGATGATGATGATGATGATGATGATGATGGTGATGGTGGTCATGGGGGAAGTTGAGTTCATCAGCGCTGTGACTAATAGAGATGATGAATACAGCCCCTGCCTGGGGGCCCATTCCTGAAGGAGATTGATGGGGTGGGGAGGGTTGCCATGGTGACTACCAGCCAACATAATGAAAGAGAAAAGAGAAATTTGATTTAAAACGAAATATGAGTCTTAAAAGGAGAAAGGGTAGATATGGGAAATGAGGGAAAAAAGGCAGTGGGAGTATTTGATGGCCTAGAGACTGGGTCTGTCCCATAGTTATGGAAACTTGGCCTTTAAAACAACTGGCCGTGGGACAGGAGCCATAGGCAGTTAGATGGTCGCCAAAGCACGTCAAAGTGAAGTGGTGCCCGGAAACTAGATGAGAAATTGGTGGGCACGTCCCCATCTTTTGTGTTAGGATCCACACAGTTTTGTCCGGATTGGATTTGAATACGTGTATTTCCATCTTGTGGCTTTTCTGGAAATGTGTCAGGAAAGCCCACCCCTGGGGTGTCCGTTCTCCTTACAGTTGGATTCTTATGACCAGAGACTCCTGTCCTGCCTCTTTTCAGGCTAAAGATCACCTGGGTTTCCTCACCTTCCACACTGTAAGAGATAAAGGGACCACAATCACCCAGAGAAGAACAGATTCCCCTGGCCTTGTTTCCCTGCTCCTCTGCTTATCCTCCAAGGCACTAAGTGAGAAACAGGTACGGGGAGGAGGCATCTGAGGGGCCTGAAGGCCCCATGGATGCAGGCACTGAGAAGTCCAGGGAGTGGGTAGTATGTCCCCAGGGAGCGTTGGTGAGATGGGGATGGGGGGAGGAGGCTGGATGCCTGAGGGGTCACTGAACAACTGGAATTTGATGCTGCCTTAACAAATAGTGATGTTGGCAATAGGTTCTCACAGGCAAGACAAGGAAGTCCTGGGGCCCCTCTTGGACAAGAGCCAGTAATTCATGAATCTCACAGCAAAGTCATCTGCCTTGGGGATAAACTCTCAGAGATGAGTAAGCACTGGACCATGGTGGGGATGGGGTCCCCTCAAAGATCTCTTGTTTAACCTTTTCCTGATTTATCTGTAGAAGTTAAGCTCCATTCATTCCTTGGAGAATGGTCTGAATCCCTATAAGCTTACCCATCCTCGTCTTCATATCTAGAACTGAGTCTCTGACCCCAAGACACAGGGCTATCAGTCAACACACCCCGTCTGTCTTCCCCGCCGCCCAGTACACCCACATGCCTCAGACGAGAGCAGAAAGGAGTTAATCCTTTGCCTCTCACCTCTGAGGTGTCTCATCTCACCAGCCTTCTAAAGCTGGTCTGAACAGCTGACTCCACCCTGAGTCACGCCTTCTTGGCCAGAGACACCCCATTCTATGGCTGCATCTCCACAGATAGCCTCCTTAATTCTCTTTAATCCGCATTGAGGGTTCTACCCTCAAGACTTCATCCCTTTGCAAAGGGTCCACCTCCTAACACCATCACATTGGGGGCTAGGCTTCAATATATGAATTCTGGGGGACACAGACAGCCAACAGCAGTGGGGAAATAGAGCAGCAATTATAGCACAGCGTGACAAGGGCTGTGCAGGTCACACAGGATCACCCACTAAGGAATAGCATTAACCCAGTGTTGGAGATTTAGAAACCCTAATGGAGAGTTGGTATTGGTGGGCACTGGCAAAGAGAAGGGTGGGTCCCAATTAGGCCAGAGCAGAGGTGCCCTTGGGGGAGGAGAGAAGCCAGGGGGGTTAGCAAGGAGGATGAAGAGGATAAGGTGGGCTGCAGTGGTGGGGCTGAGGCTCTCGGGCCTGGAGGACTCTGTTAGGGACCTTGAGACAATAGGCCGGTGCTGAAGGTTTGCAAGCTGGGTGTGATCTAATTTGCTGCCATGAGAGATCACAATGGAGTAATCAAAACTGTTGCAAGGAGACCCATTGCAGTGATCCTGGTGACAGGTGACAGTAGACTGAATTAAGGCACCTACACCCCTGCTAGGAGCTCACCCTGAGTCCAGCTTGGGCATGGGTCAGATGCAGGCTGGGCTCACTGCTGTCTCCTCTCCATGTTTCTTTCAGCCTCTGTGAGAAGGAAGGGGACAGCCTGGATCCAGTTCTACAGATGATGTTGATGCAAAAGTGGCTCACATCTCTGAAACTCCCTCAGAAACCAAAGGGAAGGTGCCCTCTGGGCTCATGGTGGAGTCAGAGGACAGCACTCCAGAGGTCAGGAGTGGGAGGGCTCTAACTAGGTGAGGTGAGGCACTGCCCACTGTTGAGGCACTCACAGGTGGCAGCAGGGGTGGGTGAGGTGGTGGAGACTGAGGCCTCCAAGCAGATGGTCTGCCCCACTGGCTGGGGCCACTTCATTCTCAGAGTCACACAAACTTGATTCAACTCTGAGGCCTCCCCAAGGCCAGCACCAGCTTTCTTGAGAACTATCCTGCCATATTTACAAAAGGTACCAGGCCTGAACAATGGGAAGCTATGGATTTAAGATGCTTTGGCTTCCCCAGGGGGCCTGTAGTTCCTTCAAAACTGAGCCATCAGATATCTCTTTGCCTCCTTCATCTGAAAGTGGACACTTTAAAGGCCCAAGAGAGAACTCCTACGACACTATTTTCTCACCATTCCATCTCAGCACCCTGTGGCAGTCTGTTAGTTTGGCATCTGCTCTTGGTGGCTACCTCCAGGATGTCATTCCTCTGAGATGTGTCATGGGCTTCATTGTTGATGTCAGCATTACACTGACCCAGAAGAAGCTGGAGTGTTGACACTCCAGCCTGTGTCTGGACCCAGGGCAGTGGCTTTAGTGAAGATGCTGTAATGCTGGGCCTGGGGGGCACTTTAGGCAGGCCTTTTGGGATCGTGGCGGGGAGAGATCAACTCACAGACTTCAATCAAACGATGTCTGGTTTTGTTGAACCAGGAACACACAGCCAGCCAAGGCCCACTTGTTCATGGCTAACAGGATGCCAGAGATTCAGTGAAGAAATGCAATAAAAAAGAGAAACTCCAAAATGGTGTTATTGCTGTAAGTTTGGACCTCTTGCTCACAACATTTTCTTAAATTTTGTGTCTTTTGCTCTTTGTTGGAAGGCTTGTTTATTTTTAATTAAAATTTTTTTCAATTACAGTTTACATTTAACATTATTTTGTATTTTGTATTTCAGTTGTACAGCATAATGGTTAGACAATCATATACTTTATAAAGTGTTCCCCTTGACATTTCTGGCTCCCAACTGGCTCCATATATAATTATTACAGTATTATTGACTATATTTTCTATGCTGTGCTTGGAAGGTTCTACATACATGTAGAAGTGAACAAAGCCTCTGTGTACCACTCCTGTATTCCATCATCGATGATCAACTCATAACCAACCTGATTTCATCTCTGGTCCCCTAATCTGCCCATCCTATTCTTAAGCAATCTAGATAACACATTATTTCAGTCTTTAAAATTTCAGTATGGAACTTTGACCAAAGCTTTTTATTAGAATTGCTGGGTAGGGAGAAAATTTTTCTTATTCTGCTGAATAAAGGTTGAAAAGAAAAGAGGAAAAATAGACATTGATGGTTCATGTTGAAGTCTTGCACATAAATAAGACAACTCACAGGTGGCAGGGTGGTCTCTGTTGAGGCTAAGTCGGGGTGGACCCCAAAGGTCTCACACACTCCTTTCTGCTGTTGAGGTGAGGAATTCACATGTGGGGGGGGGGGCAGTGAGGAGGAGCAGCTCTGCCTGTGGGTTCCTCGGGCGGGCGGAGATGGAAGACAGCAGGCAGCCCACCCTGGTCCTACAAGTTGACCTTTGCGCCCCATGTGAGAGAGTTTCAGGCAGAAGCTTAAGCAGCTGGTTCATGAAGGCCATTTGAGCCCCTGCAGGTGGGGACAGACATTATGTATTGGCATGAAAGTGGTCCCTGAGATTTGGGCTGTGGGACCACTGGGAGGCAGCAGCTGTGTTACCCTCAAGGGGGACGCCAGCAGAGGCAGTTGTGGTATAATGCTCGAAAGGCTGTTCTTCAAGCAGAAGATAATGAAGGGCTTCAGGAACAAGACAATCAAGAGACAGCAGCCATTGCTGCTGGTGGAAGCTGACGGACTAGTTAAAGAGGCATATGTGACACCTCTAAGAGCCAGTACATCATTCTGAGACAGGGCTGTGTCAGTCAGTCTGCTTTCCAGCCTTGAGAGCAAGGTGTGGTGAAAATGGATCCAGTACAGAGATAAAACCAGGATGATTAGAACCAGAGCATAGGGTGGTGGCCTGGGCCGGGAACAAGGAGGAGCAGCGTGAGGCAATCATGACCTTGGGAGAGAAGGCCAGGAGAATCAGGAAGTGCACTCTGTAGCTGCATGCCTGGGTCTGAACCCTCGCTCTGCCACTTGCAGTTTTTGACTTTGGGAAGCTTGCTTTCTGCACCTGTTTCCTCATCTGTAAAATGGAAGGCTCTCCCCATGGAGTGTTTCTGAGGATTGAAGGATTAATTCGTGCAAAATGCTTAATACGGCACCCTGCACATGTTAAGCACTCAGGTAATGCTAGGTATTGTTGTTGTTATTTTTATTAATATTATCAATATTGGCAAATGAGGATGATAAGAAGTAAGAGGGAACAATGTCCACTGAGTGAAGTCCAACTCCTTCAGCAACTGCTCAAACTCCCACCTGCTCTGACTCACCTTGCCTATCATTTCCTAACAGACTCAGCTACTGTTTCTCATGCATCCTGGTGCCCTTTTCCTGCCTCTTTTCCTAGGAATCTCCTCTCCACCCATTGAAACTCCAGTCCTCACTTTGAATCCTTTCTCCAGAGCTTTCTTAGACGTCACCTTCTCTGGAGAGCATGAGCTCCCTCCCCGCCAACTCCCATGGCCTCTGCTTCCATGGCCGATGTGACTGTCATGCCTTTGAGAACCATGCTAACCACAGTGTAGGACTGTAAGTCCTGCAGACACAAACTCAATTTAGTCCAACAAACATTAAGTGGTGGCAGCCCTGTGCTGGGCCCTCGGCTGGACATTGGGATTCAAAGGAGAAAGATGTGACCAGATCTAAACATCCAATTGTGAAAGCAATGTGTGAACAGATACAATGCTGGGTCAGTGAGATGTGAACCAAGATTTCTGGGAACCCAGAGGAGTGAACTGATTTTCGCATCTTCCTCAAGGCACACTGTCACATAGCAGCAGCTGCTCCATGAGCACTTCGCATAAAAGAGAGCGTAAGCTCAAGGGAGACTTTTATCTGGCCCTCTGCAGACTACCACATGCCAGGACCCTTGGCTAAGCCCTCCTGCAAGATTTCTAGGACAGCTGGAGCTGTGAGAAGGGTCTGCTTGCATTCTTCTCCCCAGGTCTGGGCCAGGGCCAGACAGGTGGTGGGAAAGTATTTGCTGAAGAAGTTTGAACTGTAGCACATGGCCTGGAATTTGCTGACTCTGCCTCCCACCTTGTGTCTACCTCTTCCGATGGGAAGGGAGATGGGGGTCATCTTCACTGGGAGGAGTCTCACTTCACCCACTGAAGACATTCTGCAGCCTCATCCTGGGGAACGCTGAGGATCTCTCTCATTGGGAGTCACTCCTTGGGTGTGGTGTCTGTCTAGGATGGGAAGGCAAGCTGGCAGAGTGGAAGCAGATGGCCCAGAATCTCATCCTTTACAAGAAAGCAATCCTGCCTGGCCATGTCTAAGGAAGAGTAAAGGTCGTGGTTATGATGCTTAGTAACCAGCTTCTCCACCAGACCCTTTAAACTAGTCACTGCTAAATATTTCCTCTGTGGGCATCTTCCTCCCTGGTTTCTCTGTCACCTTAATCACTGCCCGTCTCTCCAAGCCTGAGTTTCCATGACTTAATAACTGTGCCACTTAGTTTGCTATGCTGATGGGGCCTTGGGGTTTTATTTTGTAGATGATAGTAATACCCCATGTTTACAGAGAACTTGCATGTGCCAGGCCTCATGCGTACCTCCTCATCTAAACTTTGCAACAAAGCTCTGAGACAAGAGCCATTATTATCCCTATTTCATAGATGGGGAAACCAGAGCTTGAGGAGTTCAGTGACTGGCCCAGTGTGATGCAGACATTGTAAGTGGCAGGGCTGTACCTCGCCCCTCCTCAGTTTTTGGTTGGTGAACTCTGCTCCTGATGAGCTCCGGGAACTGTATCATAAGCTCCTTGAGAGCCAATGTTAGGCTTTAGTTTTCTGCTATTCTCAGTAAACAGCCATTGGTTGATTGCTTGACCCATAACACTGTTGTAAGTAAAATAGAATATGTTTCTTTAAAGGCGTCCAAATCCCACAGAAGGTCATTTCCCACCTGTTTCCAAAGAATCGCTGGGCAAGAACAATCTATTATTCCCGGCCTTGTGGTTATGCCCTGTCCTCAGCACCCCAGCTGACCTTTTCCCTATCATGCTCTCTGTCTGGAGACAAAGCCGAGGGCCCCGAGAAAGACGCCAAGACTCAGATGTATTTCAGACAAGAACCTGAGTGATTAAGTCAGAGCTCTTCAAAGAATAGAGTCTAATTTTAAATGAATCCCAACTTAGCCCTTTAAGCCCTGCCAGTTAGTTTTGGTTATGTGTCAGTGTTTAAAGTTTAAATATTCTTTGCATTTTTCCACCAAGGCTAAATCAGAAGCTGGCCAAAGGGACAAGTTATTTGTGGATGTGTGTACCTCCTGATGAGGCCTCAGTGCCTGTGAGTCTCTGAGCCACCCGGGAAGGTGTCCTGTGTGTAGAGCAAGCGTGAGTTCAAGCTCTCAATAATGACTTCAAGGTGCTCAGAGAAGACTTGACTTTATTTAGACATTCTGTTTCTCCATGGTTTCCTTCCCGGGAGGGCTCTTGGCTCTCTCTCCAGACTGTGCGTGTGGGGTAAGGGAAAGGCAGCGTGTGCGGGTCTGCAGAGGGCGATGTGACCGCCAGATCAGGAAATAATAGAGTTTTATTATGAGAGAGATTGCATCATTCATACTTGAAATTCCCATGTGGTACAATTTGATTAAATTTTGATTCTTTCCAGGTTCCCAGAGGTATTGTGGATTCTGGAAAAGTAAAAAAGTGCCCAAGCCTCTTGGTCAAAGATTAGAAATTCTTAGACAGCAAAGTCGGTGCACAACTTGCACGAGGGTCAACACTTGAAAATATGTGAGAACATGTTATTCCCCATTTATTAAGCATGACACTGAGGCATTCTTTCTGGAGGGGAGGTCCCATAAAAGAGTTTGTGCACTTAAAAAAATGTACATCTACATAAAGCTGAGTTATGGCTGCTGGATGAATCTCTCACATAAGAAACGCTTGGAAGAGAATTCTGGTTTATATCATTTGTGATTTATCTGGGTCCAAAGGCACTGAAACACGCAACAGTCTTGAGTTGGAATAACACCTATGCCCTCCAAAGTCTCTCCTGCCTCCAAGACAGGGACTTGGGACAGACTGCCCCTCATCACTTATAGAGGACAATAGAAACACATAGCTACTGATTCCATGGTGCTGTCCCCAGACAGTGGGCTCCTCGTTTTAAACTCAAGTCAGTAGATATTTTTGAGCACTTTCTATGTGCTGGAGACTCTCTGTCCAGGGCAATTGGGATTCAAAGATGATGGGATCCAACAGGCACCAATAAGTCCCCTGGGAGAAGCCCTGTTGCTATGAGGGCTCTAAAGAGCCATCTTCTTCTGGCCAAGGTGTCTTTGGAGAAGGGCATGCAGGATGGCGGAGGCCCTTTCTGTGCCTGCACAAGCCTGAGAGAACCAAGGCAGGGCCTGTCTCCTTCCAGGGTCCTGAGGAGACAGTGGCCTTGGCCCTTGTTGCTGGCCAGCAGCCTGCTTCCAGAGTAGATAGCCCTAGTACACGATCCCTTTCCTGTGCTTGGAGGAGGCTCGGGGCACCAGAAATGCACAGGCATGCATGGCAAGATGTTCCCAGCAGTGTCGGAGCAGGGTCCATCTCTACCCAGCCTTCATAGCTGCCCTCCCAGCTCCTGGACTGGAGCTCCTGCCAGGGCCCTGGGCTCCTCTGGGGTTGGAATGAAGAAGAGGGATGCAGGGGGCAGTGTTGCCATGGGTTCCTGGGTGGCCTCCTTGCCCAGGTACCCATTTGTTGACCTTCCCTGGGGGAGGGGGGCAGGCATTTGTTCCATAGGAGCCCTGCAACACACACTTGGGGTCCCTGCCCAGCAGCATTCTCTGATGTGGGTGAGGCCCTCTCTAGCCATCTCATCTCCTGCTCTTGCTTTGCTGTTGCGCACACCCCTGCACCTCAGGGTGCTTTGAGACGAGCATCCGCTTGGCACATGGGAAGACTAGTGCTACCCACCATGACAAGTGGCAGGAGTGCCCTCAGGCCATGGCAGCCCATTCCCCTGGTCCTGGAAGGAGACTTCCCCCAGGCAGGTACTGTGATCAGTCCTCTTCCTGGAAGCATGGATGCCAGGAGGGGCCCTGGGGTACAACCCTTCAGCTTACAGCATAATTGAGGAGTTTTCTGTGACCCTCGCTTAGCTTATCATCAGAATGTGGGGCTGAGAGGGAAAGGGGAGAAATGCTCTGTCCACCTGGACTCTCTTCCAAGAGAAAAGATGCTGAGAAAGCATGTGATGAAGTAACTGATGGGCAGTACAGGCAGAGAGGTAAGTGTCTTAGGAACTCAGGGAACAAGAGGTCAGCTGGGATTTCCTCTTGGAATGCTAGGTTGACTTTGTTCTGAATTGTAACAAGATAATCTCTGCTTTCCAATGAAGTAGACTTTGATGCATTGTTTGGTGGCAGGTCCACACGCTAAGATCAGATGTACCCACACTTCCCCTGGTCCACAAACAGGACACAGAGATGAAACACTTGGCAGAGCTGAGCTCAAGGGAAGGTCTGGTTATTAGGAGAGAAAACATCTGGCCTGAAAGACGCTGAGCTGCTCATAACGCTGTGAGGTTTCTTTGATGGGAATTGTTTATTTGGTGAAATATCAAGGTACAGCACAGGGATCAGGGTGTCCCTGGGTTTCCACTGGATGCTTCCACACATGGGGAGCCCAGCAGGACCCCTTAAAGGTGTGTATAGCAGAGGTGGAAGGTCTTCTTAATTACAAGGACCTTTTCCCAGTACAAGGTAGAAAGCTCCCTTTCACCAGAAGTGTTTAAAGAAGAGTTTGCACAATCACAAGACCCTGGACTCCATGCTTCTCACCAACCCTACTAAATTGAAAGCTCCTTAAAGGTCCTTAGAGACCTCAGATCCCCGGTGGTTTGGAAGCTCTGGTTATTATCCAACCCTGACTGTTTGGTCTTAATGAGCTGGATCACCATTTCTTCATCAGAAGATATCTGATTCTTTTGTGGTCTTGCTCCCACCCTTGTGGGAGTTAACCCATTATCTCAGGAAGATAACAGCTAGAGAGGAATGACCTGAAGGGCCCAGGGTTTGAATTCACGCACCCCTGGGCAAGGCTATCCCGGCAGCTCCTGCACAGGCCAGAGCCCTAGGGTGCAGGTGGCCACCTCCCTGGGGAGGAAAAGGTGCCCAGTTCTCCCTAGCAGGCCTTGCTAGGACTGCCAAGGCTGCCAGAATGCTTGTCACTCAAGCATTTCTTTATCTCACGGCCTTGGATTTGGTGGGAGGGTGGGGTGGGGGTCGGGGCAAAAGGGGAATTTTTCAACTCTCATGTAATGTATTTCCATAGTATTTAGCAGTTGCTTGTAAAAATCAAGTTCCTCATTAAATTTAAAAATGCAAAATATACATTTTAACATTTCTCACTTGGAGTGAAGTGATCCCTTTTATAATGCAGTGCTTCTAAGGGTGGTACTGGCTTATTAACCTAACAATACCCTCTCAGCCCTGGAGCCTCGCTTGTTCACCAGATTACCTAAAATGGAATGATACAGAAAGAAGGAATGACTTTATGAGTGATGGGTGGTGGGATGGTGGGGAGGGGGGAATGTTCTAGATGCAGGTCCCCAAGGAAACCCAGGGTTATAACATTCCTGGGCTGCAGAGCACTTAGCAGGAAATCTGTTAGTCCAGCATTTCTTATCGTGTTTCCCAAACACCTAGGGGCCAGTGGGGTCTCCTCCCCTCCCCCACCCCTTCAACTAGAGGGCCTCTGCTTTGCTCTGCTTTTACCGTCTGGCCTAGCAAGGGCTTTTGGCTAGAAAGAGCGCGAAGCTGCTGGTGCAGCCCATGTATCTCATGTTATAGACGAGTCTGGAGGTCAAGAGAGGAAAAGGTTTGTGGGTATCGTGCTGCTAGTGCAGACCTGCGGCCATGCTCAGGCCTTTGGAGCAGGCAGGCCTGGCAGGTGTCCATAATGCTCCTGTGTGACGTAAGGAGCTGAGAGATACTGAGCCTTTTCTGAGAAAAGCCAGGGTCCCAAGTTTAAAAAGGGCAGCTCGGGTTGTGTGTGTGTGTTTGGGGGTGGGGGATGCACAGTAGTAGAAGGATCCAGGATGCTGCATGCTTGCAGTCAAGGGGTGCTGAAAGAAGACAAACTGGGGCCTCAACAACTCTGCTCAGTGTTCAGGGACTGACTGCTCCGTCACCAGAGTCCTGGAGCTGCCATCAGTGGTCCACTCTAAGCCAGCTTCAGAAAGTCCCGGACTTCCTGGCCTTGTACGGGAACACTATGTGTGGGTACTTCTCTGGGACAAGGGCTGTTGGGTGGGGGAGGCTGGGGCGGTTGTAATAATCACACAGTCACAGGGGTTAAGAACCACATGCAGACCTTGCACTCTTTCTTCCAAGTAACTTCTTTAACTGCCCCTGCACTTCCTTCAGGGTGGGAACAAAAGCCACACTTAAGCATCCAAATTTGGGATTGTTATTCTGTACCTGATTGCCTATTTGTGTGGGGGGAGAGAGGAGGACAGTGGAGTTCAGGGAGAGAGACTGCATTCCATCTGCGTGTGTGAGTGTGTATGTCTGTGAATGAGCAGGCATTTTTGTAAGCTGGCTGTGACTCAGAGCTCAAGCACCCATGTTTCTTCCCCCTTCTTTCTGTTTGGACTCAGAGCTCCTCTGCTCTGAAGACATACTCCTTGTCTTTTGCCAAAAGCTCCTCTCATCTGTGCTGCTTTTCAGGGCATGGCTCCAGTGGCGTGCCAGCAGCTTGGGCCAACGGCAACAGCGGAAACCAAGACAGCTCTGGAAAAATATTTGTTTAATTAGCAGCAACGACCCATGTGCGCCTTTGAGGGATGAGAATCCATTTTTAACTGGCTGACCTGGAGCAGAGCCTGATGAGTTTTCCTGCAGGACTGTGTTTGGTTTGGGACTGAGTAATTGGTGTCCAGCTCCAGTCTCATTGCTGGGGCGGGAAGGGTGCTAAGCAGCCCTGTCGGACACTGTGCTTTTCATAACAGGCCGTTCCGAGCACACTTGGCGGGATGTTGAGGGAAGTGAGGGCAGCCTGGGGCATGTCAGATCCCCACAGAGTGGTCAAAATCACTCTCAGACCCTAGGACCATCCTTGTCACTCTAGAATTCCTCCGAGGACTGGGACTGTGCCTGTGTCCACCAGGACTTTGGGACAAGAGCCCTTAGGTCACTGTGGAGGTCAAATTGACATTTTCCAGGGAGCATTGTTTACAGAAAGGTAGTTTTTCTCCAGAAGACTTTGAGTGTCCTGGGTACCTTCCAGTCACCTCTCTGGGTCCATCCTGCTCCCTCCCCTGAGAATGACCTGTGTGGGCCATCTCAGTGGACACACTTACTCTGCCTTCTGGTTGGGGTGTACAGTGGGCAGCCCCAGCTGGAGCTCAGAGGGAGGGGAGTGAGGCACAGGTATTTATTCTGCCTCCCTCTCCGCCTCTGCTGGGTTGAGTCAGGCTCCAGTGTGTCACCCAGAGGTCACAGCTCCTCTCAACCCTCTTTATCTCTTTTTTACTTGACCACTCCCCCATCTCCTCGGGTCTCTGACACTGTTGTAAGAGGCACAGCTTGACCCCGTGGTTTCCTTACATGCTGTGTAACCTTCTTAGCCTGTCCCTTTAGCATGCCCTCCTCGAATTATCCTAATTGGAAAACTATTGTTTCTGGAATTTTCTAGCAAGTGAGGTTTGACAGTCTCATTCTCTGAGAAAAAAGCTCCTCAAACACATGTGTTAGAAAGTGAACAAATGGTGGGAAAATTTCTTAAAACCGTGGGGAACAGAGCTGCAGTATCAGTAGCCTGATTCTGGGTGGGGAGACTGCATACCCAGGCTGAGTAATGTTACAGCTGTGGCCGAGTGTCTGGATGAGGTGGCCTCTATCCATTTCACAGAGGGGTGGATAAGAACAGGAGTGCCAGTTTGTCTCCTGGAATCCCTCACTGACTGCTGGCAACTAAATGGAAATCCTTTGTCTGTGGGCCTCAGCCCTGATAATTGCACTGAGAACCTCCCATGGTCCTGTGTGTACTCATCTCCTGGCCACAGGTAGGGGAATGTCAGACCAAGAGAGCCTGCTGGTGCATTAGCTAGGGTTTCTCAGGGAGACAGAACCAATATTATATACTGATATATAGAAAGAGATTTATGATAGAATTGACTCACATGGTTATGGAGGTCCAGATGTCCCCTGATCTGCCATCTGGAAGCTGCAGGCCCAGGAAAGTTGGTGGTGTGGTCCAGTTCAAGTCCGAAGGCCTGAGAACCAGAAACACTGATGTCTGATGGCAAAAGATGGATGTAGCAGCTCAAGGAAAGAGAATCTGCTCTTCCTTCTTCTTTTTGTTCGATTTGGGCCCCCAATGTTTTAGATGAGGCCCACCCACATTGGGAAGGGTGATCTGCTTTACTCAGTCCACTGAACCAAATGCTAGTCTCTTCTTGAAACACCCTCATACATCTGCAAGAATAATGTTTTATCAGCTCTCTGGATATCCTTTAGCCCCATAAGGTAAACACATCAAATTTACCATCACATAAACTGAAGTAGCAAGACAGAAAAAATGTCAGGAGTTGGGTTCTAGGATCGTCTTAGGCTCCAAGATTTCCCAACCTTGGCAGAGCCAGCTGCGCTGGGGAAGGTGCATCACGAAGGAGCCAATGTGAATGTGAAGAGGCCATAGAAATACTCAGCATCTAAGAGGCAGAGGGTCAGCTAGGGGAGCTGAATGCATTTTGCAGCTTTTACACCACTTATAAAACCTTCATTGTACCCCACTTCAGACATACCAGCACCGGCTGAAGCCCATCCTCTGAGGTGGGGTCCCAGGCCCACAGGCCCCTCTCCAAGTTGACAAGCTTTAATCAATCCAGCCTTTCCCCTTTGCTCCCTCAGCCTCAGGGGTGATACTAGAGAGTTCTCATTTTACCTTTGTAGTCACCAGGTTTGCAGTCTCACACCTATGCCAGTATTTGTATTAAATCTTCTCTATTCAAGTCATTGGCATGGGCGTGTCTCCTATCTGAAGCATGACCATGAGCTTCAGAGCTTCCTGGTTTGTGGGAGTGATTCCAGCTTGGCCTGGAGGAGGTCTGGAGTGGAGGGGAGAGAGGAGATATTGCTGGGACCTGTAGTGAGGCAGGAGGCCTCATCAGTCAGTGAGGAGGAGGAAAGGGGGAGTGAGCTCTGAAGGCAGCTGAGTCACTTCCACTGCCTGAGAATCTTGACTGGGGCCAAGCAGAGGTTAGTCAGGGGGCCTGGGTGGTTTAGCGGGGAGAAATTAGGTATGCTCCTCTCTCACGAATGAGGAGTCCTGGGCTTATTGTGGGGACTGCTGATAGATATGCCTCTTCTCCCCCTCACCACTCACTGTGCCTGCAAAGAGCTGCTCAGCCAGAGAAGGTCTAAACCGCGACCTCTCTGCATGGTGCCAAGTGGCCTGCCATTCTGACATGTGCTTATTCTCTCCAGGGGCCCCTGAAGGACTAGGAGGCTATGAGGGTCTTTCTGGAAGGCAGACCAAATTATTCCCTGCTCCCCTGAGAACCCTTGGTGCCTTTGTCCTTCTGTCCTTACCTGAGTCTTCTCTCAGAATCCTCAGTCCCCCTGGCCTACCCTGACAAGGTTCCCCAGGCAAGCTGACACCAGTTCACGGCAGTGGCTGCTTGGGTTCAAGATGAGCCCTCAGGAGGTTGGGAAGTTACCAGAAGAGTGAGAGCCTCGAAGGAATGAGGCAAGCATGGAGGCACCCTCTCTGGTTTGAATCGTGTCCCCAAAATTCACATGTTGGAGCCCAAACCTCCAGGACCTCAGAATGTGATTGGATTTGGAGATGGGGCCTTTACAGAGGTGATTGAGGCCCGTAATCAAATTGGGCTGGTGTCCCGATAAGAAGAGATTAGGACACAGAGAGACACCAGCAGTGCGAGTGCACAGAGGGATGGCCATCTACTGGCCCGGGAGAGAAGACACAGAGGAACCCAACCCTGCTGGTGCCTCTATCTTGGACTTCCAGCCTCCAGAAATGTGAGAAAGAAAGTGTCTGTTGTCTAAGCTACTGTGTGTTATTTTGCTATGGTGCCCGAGCTGACCGAGAGATTCCCCACTATCTTCTCCTGATGTGAATCTCCAGTGTTCCGGTTTTCCTCTGTGTTGGTTGCCTATGGAGGTCCTAACAAATTATCACAAACTTTGTGGTTAAAACAACACAAATTTATTCTTGTGTAGTTCTGGAGGTCAGAAGTCTAAAACCAAGGTTTTAGCAGGCTGGTTTCTTCTGGGGGCTCCGAGGAAGAACCTACTTCCACGTTTTTCTAGAGGCCCCTTCCTCTAGAAACAGTTATTCCTCCCTCTGTGAACCCCTACTGCTGACCCTGATCCTTTGACCTGCCTCTTGTAAGGAACAGCCTGGTGGTGTGGTCAGTTCAAACTTGAAGGCCTGAGCACCAGGGAGCTGCTGTGCAAGGGTAGGGCAAGATGGGGTGCCCATGTCCCATGACCCTGTGATTACACTGGGTCATCTCCCCACTTTAAGATTTTTAGTTTATTCACATCTGCAAAGTCCCTTTGCTGTATGAGGTAACAGTCACCAGTTGTAGGAATTAGGATGATGATATCCCTAGGTGGGCAGGTGTGATTCAGGCGACCATACCCCTCTCCACTCTGCTCCCTAACTCATACCTCCTTGCATGTCCTCAGAAGTTGCTGGGAAAATCAGAAGTTAGCCGGGAAACAAAAGATAATAGCGTCTCTGGCCTCCTACCCCAGCTACCACTTGCACCCTCACTTGGTGTCCACTGTGTGGAGCCCATGAGAAACCGTGGAGAACAGCAGAGGAAAGAGAAGGTGGGAAGAAAAGGCCCTGGGGTGGTCTTGGTCTGGTCCTGCTCTGGAAGTCCATCCATTGAGGTATTAGACATGCCAAGAAACTGAAAGTAATTATTTCACGCTGGAGACTGGGCAAATAGCTTTGTCACCTGAGGATAGGTAGCCCACATGGTAGAGGCTTTTATGGTATTAAGAGGTCCCTACATGGGAGGGGAAGAGTCAGCTGGTTAATAAGGGGCTCTTCTGCCATTTATTAGCTGTGGGAGCTTAGGAGTTAGTTACCCAAGCTCTGAGCCCCAATGTCCTCATATGGAAAATGGGAATAATGGTTTCTGCCTCATTGGGTTTTTGTGAGAATTAATTGGAAATTTTTTTTTTTTGCATGGAAAGAGCTTAGCATAATGCCTGGCACATCCTGAGTGTTCAGTAAACGCTGGTCATAATGATAATGTTTAGTATCTCCAGTCTTTCATCTGCTTAGCACTATAGTGCATGAGGAACTGAGCAGGCTATGCTGCTGCAGCATGTGTGTGTGTGTGCCCATGTGCGTAGGGAGCGCTATGAGACTGGTGGTCCTGGGGCAGGGTGGAGTCTCTGAATCTATCAGTACAGTGCCTCTGACAAGGAGAATTTCCTGTGAGGGACCCTCACAGGCCCCCACCTCAAATGTGGGCTTCTGAAAGTACTTCTTTTCCTCCTCCATACTTCTGGACACTCCAATAATAGGAAATGGCATTGAGTTGACTTTATTCTCCACCAAAAAACTAATACATTAATTCAGTAAAGTTGAAGGATACAGAATCAACATATGAAAAATCTGTTGTGTTTCTAGACACCAATAACAAAGGATTAGAAGGAGAAACTAAGAAAAGACTTCATTAATAATTGAATCAAAAAGCATAAAATATCTAGCAATAAATTTAACTAAAGATATGGAAAACCTATATTCTGAAAACTACATGATATTGAAGAAAGAAATGGAAGAAGATACAAATAGATAAAAGAATACACTATGTTCATGGATTGGAAGGATTGATATTGTTAAAGTGTCCTTACTAACTAAAGCAATATACAGATTCAATGCAATCCCTATTAAAATACC
>VMDR010004316.1:0-61333 GCA_007922815.1 Macrotus californicus | reverse complement strand
GCCGGGTCCGCCAGCCATGCCTTGCCTGCCCCATTTGCCAGCCACTGCCTCGCTGCGAGTCCTCTCCGCCCGGCTGCCCAGCTCCACCTCTCCTACCGGTCTGGATGAATGTTTTTTCTTTAATTCCTTGGTTATCGGACTTCCATACAGATCAATTTTCTGTCAGTTCTGGTTGTTTTTTGTTTTTAAATTTGTTGTCCTTCTTTTGGTTGTGCGAGGAGGCACAGTGTGTCTACCCACACCTCCATCTTGGCTGGAAATTTCATATTTTTTCTATTTCATACTCCCCTATTATCAACATTCCCCACCAGAGCAGTACATTTATTACAGTTGATAAACCTGCATTGACATATCATAATCACATTTTAATACATTATAATCACCCAAAGTTTGTATCATGGTCCACTCCTGTACGTTCTGTGGACACATGTAAAATGACATGTATCCATTTTTACAGTATCATGCAGCTTCTTTAACAGATACAGGCCTGTTCAGGTTGTATTTTCATGTGAGTTTTGGGAAGTTGTCTTTCAGGGAATTGGTCCACCCCATCTAGGCTATCATACTTGTGGGCATAGAGTTCTTTGGAGTTTCCTTTATTATCCTGTTATGTCCATGAGATCTGTAGTGATGTCCCGCTTTCATGTCTGATGCGCGCCGTTGTCCCCCTTCCCCCCAGTTCCGCCTTCTGTGATTGCAGTTACCCATAGTCAAAGCAAGAAGAATTCATAAATGTGCTGGTGGGAATACGAACTTTGGAAGTGTGGTAGTTTCTTCTGAAAGTTAACTAGCCCTGCCCAGTGTGGCTTAGTTCGTTGGACATCGTTCCTCAAAGCAAAAGGTCGTGTTCGATTCCTGGTCAGGGCACGTTCCTGGGTCACAGGTTCGGTCCTCTGTCAGGGCACGTATGAGAGGCACCCAGTCGAGGTTTCTCTCTCACATTGATGGTGCTCTCCCTCTCTTTCTCGCTCCCTTCCCCTCTCTCTAAAAAATAGTCTTTTTTAAAAATGTTAATTATTCACTTGCTACGTGACTCAACAGTCCCACTCCTAGATATTTACCCCAAAAATGTGAAAACAAAAAAGACCCACACAAAGACGTGTCCAAGTGTTCACCAGATCTTTATTCATAATGGTCAAAGCCTGGAAGCAGCCCAGATGTCTGCGCACATCCGTCTAATGGAATACTGCTCAGCAGTAAAAAGGAAGGGACGTGCAGCAATGTGGATGAATCTCAGAAGCGTTACGCTAAGTGAAAAGCGAGACACAAAAGCCTCTGTGCTACAGGATTTCCATTTCTGGGGAAGGCGAAACCGCAAGGACAGAAATCAGATCAGATCAGTGGTTGCCAGGGGCTGTGGGTGGGGGTGCAGGACCAACTGCAGAGGGATAGGAGGGAGCTTTGGGGGCGATGGACGTGCCCTGGGCTTCTATTGCAATTGTAGTTACATGAATAGATATAGCTGTCAGAAGTCAGCATTTTTTTTAAGAGTGAACATTAACTCAACAAACCAGGAAAAAAAGAGGAGTGGGGGACAGGGAATCTCACATTGTATGTTAATTGGCACAATCCAAAGTAGATGAATGTAAATTGTAGTCAAAAAAATGCAAGTGGAAATTTAATAACGGGCATTAACAATTTTTGCCTGGGAAGTTTTCTGTTTCCCAACCACAGGAATGTGTCTGTTAGTAAGGACACCATTAGGAATTCTACGTCATCCATATGCTGTTTTCAAACACCTCTCTCTGGCATGGTAAGGGAGAGACACCTCAGGTCATGTAATAGAAATATATTCAACAGAGTGTCCAGAAAAAGCACTAAGAACCTTGAGGCCAGGACATATGTCTCAGAAGGTGACACAGGACAGTAAAAACAGAGCGATGTGTATGGCCCGGTTTTTCTGTGTGTAGTGCCATGAGTTCATCACATCCCAACCCAAGATTATTTCCCCTGCATGATTTTCTGTTTCTCTTCCCTCCAAAAACTCCTGTTCTTCTTTCATCTGGTTCCTTATTCTAGAAATAATGTCACCAACACCTGTGTGGCTGCCCCCGACTAGAAATGTCGGTGTCATCTTTGGTTTCCGTAACTCCTTCCCCATTGTTCTTTTGGTTTGGTTAGTGAAATATTTTTTTAAATATCAAGGACATTAGCGCTTGTCTGTCTTACGTATGTGAACGTTTCCCAGAGCATGGTTTGCCTTTGTGTACAGTATTTTTGTGTGTGTGGTACGGCTGCTTTACATTTTTGTGTGTTCAGATCTATCAGTTTTAGGTTTCTTTGTATTCAGATTGACCAGTAATTTTCTTTATGGCGTCTAGGTTCCATATCGAGTGTGGAAATACTCAAGCCATTTTATTCAGTAAATGTTATGATCACAGGCCTTGGGCCAATGAGCTTTTCAAAAACCTATAAATATATCTGAAATAAAATACTTTTTGTCCCAGAAAACAAAAGGAAAATTTAAAAATAGAAATAATTCAGTGTTTAAGTGTCTAGCAACCTAACGTTGTATCAGCTTCATTAATTTTTACATTTAGTGTTCACAAACGTTTTTTTAAGTATGTTGCTGCCCCACTCCTTGAATTTTGGCCCCTTCTTTATAGTCCTGCTGACACTAGCTCATTTCGAGCCCCCTGAAGAACTGCCACAATCTCCTAGTTGGCCTCTTGCCATGAATTCTTGGCTGCACAGGTCACTCTTTGCAGAACGATCACCCTAACACCAGCTGAGTGACGCCACTCCCCAGCTCGTTAATGCCAGGCTCCTTAGGGTGGCTTTCAAGGTGCCCTGCACAGTGGGATTAACACCCAGCCTCTCTGCTTTAGACCCCCTGTTGTTCCTGGGAGCCTGCGGCCAGTTCGAGGGTCCCTGTGCCCTGGCCTCTGGTAGGGGTGCGTTCTCACTCCACTGTGCCCCTCCTGCTCTGTTCACCTGGAGTTTCACTCCATCCTTTAAAGCCCAGCTGACATACTGATGCTGTTTTCCTGGCTCCCCACCTTCCCCCTCCCCCGCCTTTGTGTGGTGTGTGAGTGTGTGTGTGTGTGTGTATCTGCCACAACACTTATTCATTCTTTTGTGGTAGAGTTGCCGAGTTACATATTACTCTCCCAGCTGTTTTATAATAAATTCCCCCGAGCAGAAACCTTACCTGTATCCTTGATAGGACTGATATAGTGTATATTCAATAAAATACTCATTGAATCAAGCTCCTTATCCTTCTTCCCTTTTATCTAACCTTTTGTTGTTGCTGTTGTGTAATATATCATACCACAAAAGAGTGATAAATATGTATAAAGAGTTTAAAATGTAGCTTTAAATAAAGGTACCCACCACCTAGCAAGAAATAGAACCTCATCCCTCTCTGTGTCTGCCCAATCACACAGCCTTCCCTACTCTCCCAGCCTCCCACAGATAGCACTGTCCCAAATTTTATATTAACATTTCCCTTATCGTTTCCCTGCATATTTGTGTCTCTGAACAATGGTGTTTAGTTTTGTCTTCTAAGATTTTGTTTAAATGCAATCACACTGTATATTCTTTGGGGTTTTTTCCCTTCACCATTATGTTCGGGATGTAAACTCATGTTCATTAGTTTTCAGTGTTGTATGGGGTCTCACTGTGAAAGCAGACAGTATTTGATGTTTGCATGTCATTCTGAATGGGCATTGGGTGGTGCACATTTGCAGTCTGCCGTGAGCGTTCTTGCTGGCATCTCTGTGGAGTCCAGCCCTGCAGACAGCCCTGCAGAGCACACAGCTGGGTGCAGAGGTGCTGGGTTGGAGTGTGTGCGTTTGTCTGGGGTCAGTGCGTGATGCCAAACCAGCCAAAGTGCCCAAGCCAGTGTGCCCTCCCACAGCTCCAGGGGAATGTCCCCTGCCCCAGTCCCCTCAAGGCTTGCTTTATCTCAGTTTTAATTTCACCTGCCTCCTTGGTATGAAGTGGTGTCTTCTGGTGTTCCTGGTTAGTAATGTGGTTGCTCACACTTCATGCTTATTGCCCTTTCTGTCTTAATCACGTGTGAAATGCCTGTTTTTCCTTTAGCCCACATGTCTCAGCACCATCGAATTAACGGGCTTTGTTTCCTCACGAACCTGTGATGCATGGGAGTGGAAGGCTCTGTGTTCTAGCCTTTCAGTCCATTTGTCCGTCCGGGGGAATACCACACATCTTCATAATCAGTCTTGGTATTATAGGTCCTTGTCCCCTTCCTGCACCTTCTGGGATTGGTACCATTTAGGGGAAAAAGAAGATTGTGTGAGGAGATGGTCTCATAACTAGGCCAGCTTTTATCTTTTCACAGATAAATTTTAAAGTTCAATTAGTCACCCTTACCTCCTCTTCAGAGACAAAACATAATTTTTTCCTTGACGTTGACAAGATTTTTAGCCTTTTGAGGTAGTCACAAAACTATCATTATCCCAATCGCAGTACAGTAGAGACTTAAACACTCTTTGTTCTCTCCCTTTGCCCCATCCTTAAGAATAGAATCCAGAAGCCTTACCATTAAAACATGTGTTTCTTTTTAAAAAAATTTTTTTTAGATTTTATTTATTTTTAGAGAGAGGGGAAGGGAAGGAGAAAGACAGGGAGAGAAATATCAATGTGTGATTGCCTCTTGAACACCCCCTACTAGGGACCTGGCCTGTAACCCAGGCATGTGCCCTGACTGGGAATCAAACCGGCGACCCTTTGGTTTGCAGCCAGCGCTCAATCCACTGAGCCACACCAGCCGGGGCTAAAACATGTGTTTCTTCACTTGCTTGCTTCTGGGCCATGAAACAAACCAATCCGACATCGCTGATGCAAGTCCAGTGTGCTGGCACAGTTCTGGTTACGAGGCCCGATCGCCCTCCGGCCACAGCGAGGGTCCTACAGTTCTGGATTCCTTATTGTTCGGCACTTGCCTTTCCTGCTGAAGTCTCATTTCTCTTTGTGTCCGACTAACCTTGTCCCCGTATCTGTCCATTTCCCTGTCAGCTGCTGCCTGTGAGTTTTTGGACATCGTGGAGCTGCTGCTCCAGTCTGGCGCTGACCCCACCCTGCGGGACCAGGACGGCTGCCTGCCAGAAGAGGTGACAGGATGCAAAGCTGTGTCTTTGGTGTTACAGCAGCACACGGCTGGCAAGGCTTAGACAAAAAGACTGGCAAGCCACTGTCTGGCAGCACAGGGCATCGATGATGAAAGAAAACTGGGAAAATAATGCTTCTTTTACCACCTGTCTATGGTGCACGTTAGCAAATAAAACCAGTTCTGAGGAACAGGGATTTTGAAGTCTCAGCAGATCATTCTACTTGCATGCATTCCAGCGAGTACAGTTTTGGCGATGAACATGTGTGCCGTGCATAGTACACTCCGGTTCTGCTGAGCATGCTCTGAAATGTGTCACTGTGCTTGAGGGTGGGGAGAGGAGACACATCGCATTTTACATTAAACATGGCTGCCCATTTAAGGGTCTTAGAGAAGCAAAACATGGCTGACGGTTCTATGCTGACAATGGGGGAAAGTTCCACAAAATCCTGGTGTGGGGGGGATCACATGATCTGGTGGTGTTTTGTACAGCGGGTCCTCGTCGGAAGCTAAAATGTCCAGCCTCTGGGCAGGGGAGATAGGGAACAAGAGGGATATTAAGAAAGCAAGAGAAAGGGCAGAATTTTGTCACATAGGGATATAGAAGTCACGGGAAGAACCAGATTTACTGAAAACCTCAAAACCGTGGGCATTTTAGAGTGATTTAGCAACCTCACTGGGGGATTGAAACACAGGGTCTGGAGAGCCCACTGGTTAGGTCAGGGCACCCTAAACTCACCCTCACGCAGCAGTGGAGGAGTTCCCCTGGGGCCCTTCTAATGGGCTGCGATGTCCCCGTCACAGATGGCGGCAGTCTGTGTGAGCTCCGGCCTGAATGTTGGGCCTGTTTGGGTCTAATGTGAAGTAGCCATAATGCCCCGGTCCTTAGGTGTGGTTCAGGTTATTTCTGAATACCAGGAGAGCATCTGTTTTTTACTAAAAGCATCGACAAGTGAGCACAGTTTTTATGAATGGACAGACAAGTTATGCCCATGTTGAAACTGGCTTGTAAATTTCCCCTTTAAGCCTAAAGAACCCCATCTGGGGAATTTCTTGACATTTCTTATCATATAAGGAAAGGAGACAAGTTGTCCTGTGAAAAGAAATGAAGTAAGAAACGGGTTGAGATGCAAACATCGCCACTAAAAGTAATTGGTCTGATGTGTCACTGTTTAGGTAACAAGCGATAAGCTTGCTTAGCGGAGCCCTCAACCCTGGGCAGGAGTTTCCATAGCTTGAGCTAACCTGTCCGGAAACAAGCCCTTCACGGCAGGGATGAGACACACATGTGCTGCTCGCTGTGTGACTCTTCTAACCGAATTTCCTATTTTCTGAGCTGTAAGCCACACCGTTTGTTCCCAAAACTCTTCATTTGTTAAGTGTCTGTGGACGTGACCTGCGTGTTAGTATGGGCAGAAGTGGTACCGTCCTTCCTGTAGGCTTCCTCTTCGGTCTGCTTTTCCCACAACCCGGCCACATCACAACCTGCTGTTTAGCTAAACGCTCATGTTCCACATTAGCTGAGTGTTTAAGAAGCATTATTCATCAGTTACAGTAAAAGTGACTGAGACGCTGCGTGCAGCCTTCGACCAATAGTGCAGCTGACCCTTGAATGTCGCAGGTTCGAACTACGCAGGTCCCCTTGCACACACATTGTTCTTCAGTAAATACTGTAAATGCATTTTCTCTTTTCTTGTTTTTACATTTTATTTTTTTATTTATTTATTTTTGGAGAGAGGGACAAAGAGAGGGAGAGAAACATCAATGGGTGCTTCCATCTCTCACACACCCCCTACTGGGGACCTGGCCCGCAACCTAGACATGTGCCCTAAACAGGGAATTGAACCAGTGACCCTTTGGTTTGCAGACTTGTGCTCAATCCACTGGGCTACACCAGCCAGGGCGTCTTTAGGCTTTTCTTAATGACATTTTCTTTTCTCTAGCTTACTTTATTGGAAGAATATAGTACCTAATACATATAACACACAATTACATGTTAATTGGCTGTTTATGTTATTGGCAAGACTTCCGGTCAACAGTTGACTGCTAGGAGTTAAGTTTTTAGGGGGGGGGCAAAGATTACACCTTGGTTTCTGATGACACAGAGGGGTTGGTGCCCCAGCCCCTGTGCTATTCAAGGGCAGGTTGTTCTTTGTGCGCTTTTTTTAGGGCATTAGTAAATCAAAGAACATTTTATTCATTTCAGATGTACAGGGTAGTTATCTGAGCGAGAAGCTATCAAGAATTCCTTTTTTCCATCTCTCTTTTTTAATTTGATCTTGCTATTTCCTAGACGAGTTGCTTTCTAACCTGCTTTGCCACATCTGAAACTATATTGTTCTTAAGCAAAAACTCTAACTTGGTATTTATTAATTTTATTTTAAAGATTTAAAATTTACACTCAAAGCTATCACTAAAAGTAATCAACACCTAAAAATCTTCAACCGCATTTTAAAATCAGTTTTTGAAAATCTCTATTCTTTTGTGACCAGTATCTGAATTTTCAAAAACTTTGCCGTCACGTAACAATCTATGGATTCTCACCCTGAGCCTTAAGAGAGAGGTTTCATTCATAAATGTCAGAGAAAACTGGATCTTGGTTTGTTTTTATTCCCCTTAAATTACTAAATTATTACGTAGTGCTTCTCACTTCAGCCAAATCACGAGTCCCAGTGCCGAGAGCGGCAGTTGTGCCCACCAAGCAGAGCGCCGGCTGACCTCCGGAGACAAGGGGAATGGTGTTTCCGTACAGTTCAGCAGGACGAAACAAAGACACGCTCGGATGCAGTGTAAGTTGGGTTCTGCTATGCTGAGCCTTCCTTCTCTGGACAAATTAATGTTCGAGCCAATCAGTATTTTCCAATGCCCTAGAAAACCCTTCTCTGAAGGTTCATTTCTGGTCATGATTCAACGAGAACTTTAAAATAATTGTTCAGCACTTTTTTTTCATGTTTACTGGGATGAGAATTCACTCACCTTTTTTTTTCTTTCCAGTGTACGTGAGTGTTTTTAAAATCGAGTCTCCACTGTGTTCTCAAACTGGAAACCTGTTGGGCTGGAGGACACGTGGAGACAGCGGGACAGTGAATGAATGAAGACACTTGTCAGAGTTGTGGGCAGTCACTTTTTGCTACTTTACCACCTGCATTTTCTGTACTGTTTGTATATATTGTCTTTCTGCTCTTACCTCATTCTCAGCTCCACACGTACTGTATTATCTTGTCCTGCAGCCACCTCTGACAATGTGTATTTACACATAACACCATGCCTAGACCCATTTTCCTGTGTCTTTAAAAAAGTGCAAAGGTAAATTTGTTGCTTTTTCGTTCCATAAAGATGCTATGACCAGAACAATACTAAGGACCCTTTCTGTGCTGAGTGTCTACCTGTGACCGCCACGGCCGTTGCTCTCTATCAGCTGAGCTGAGAGGCCGCCTTCCCAGTAGTCTTGAGGCACACCAGTGAAAAATGAGGAAAACGAGAGAATCCTGTAAACAAACATCAAAGGTGAGGCAGAGAACCGTGTCTGATTGGCTGTTCAGAACTCTTGCTTGAGTCTCATTGGTGCCCTTAACTCTTAGAGATTCCTTTGGCCGAGAAACTGGGCCTCTCCCCCTAGAACACAGTGTTGTGCGTAGAATTTTGAGGAGGTCACATACCTCCTGGAGCTCATCCGTGGAGTCCACAGGGGTCTGTGGGTCCGATTTAGAATTTTTGTCTGGCTCCTTGTTAGAGAATTTCAACGAGATGGTAATTTTGTTGACTGACCCCATTTCCGTGGTTGTAAGTGCTCCTGCCAGATGGTGTACGGGTGTTACCAGGCCTATTTGAACTAATGGGAGAGTGCTTTTTTTAACAGTTGATTAAGATTCCAACACTGTACATATAGGGGCAGTTTTACCACCGACCACCACACTGGGACTGACCGAGGAACTGTCCCCTGACCTCGGATTCGGCTACAGGACAGTCATGAGCTCATCCTGTCACTTGCTCATGACGCCTGTTTACATGTTTATCTTTTGTGGCTTTTCAGAATGTTTTTTCAGCATTATTTAATCTCCCTCTCCCCAGGAGCCCTCTAAAGTAACCAGTGCACATGCTGTTAAGACCACTTAAACCGGGATGAAGCATAAACAGGTCAGTGCAGGTGACCAAGGTCAGAGAGCAGTAGAGCCACGACTGGGGCCAAGCCTACTGGATCCCAGTCCTTTCTGTTCGAGCACAAGGCTCCTGCGAGGTGGTCACCTCTTCTTCCACCAGAAGTCCGGAGAGCTTACTGAATGCTGGGCCCTGTTCTGGGCCACCATCTTCCCTTTCCCCATCCTTGTGCAGCTTTGGAGTTACTCCTGTTATGTCAAGATATTGCATGAGCCATCTTGAAAAGTCTCATAGACATTCATAAGTTGCTAATCAAAAACTAAATATTTTAAACCTGCTGTCCCTGTGTCTCTAATAAAGATGTGAGAAGTCAGCCAACTGGCCACGTATTGTTCTCTCTTATGCTTGTCAGGTAGAAGGGTAACAACCACAGTATAATATCTGGAGGTGTATCTATTATATCTTTTTTTAATGTTTCAGCATTTTCCAGCTAAAAGGTTGCTATAATCCAGTGAACCTTTCTATTAAATAGGTATTTCTCAGCTTCCTGCCAGGTTTAACTGCTTGGCTATGGGTAATTATTCCGTGTACAGGATGGTCTCTCTGAGGATTAATGAACACGGCATGTGACCACAGCAAAGCTGAGCCTGGGCTGCAGCAGGGGTTGGTGCCCAGGCTAATACTGAGTTTAAACATTAGAGCAAATTTCAAACTCCAATTCCTATTGGAGTTTGCAGTCAAATGCTGCAATAGAATTCACAATTCTCTTTGATCAGTTCTAAGGTGCACATTTTTTTCATATCTTAATGTATCCAAAATTGGTTCTTTTACAGTGATATGTCATAACTGAATTGACGGCATTTTTTCCTTAGTGATACATAAGCTAATGTATCTTACAGTAGTATATCTGAACTTCAAGGACGTGACAGCACTCACACATTACTTTTATACAGGACTTTTTACACCGGCATCTTAATTGAACCTCAAAATAATTGTAAAAGTGGAAATAATTGGCATTTTCTCTGTTTTACAAGTGAGGAAATTGAAACTCGGAACTGGTAGGGTAATCGTTCAAGGTCATATAAACAGAAACAATAAAATGCCCATTTTTATATAGACTTTTATACTGACAGCACTTCAATGCACATGATCTTATTTCTTCAGAGTCAAGGTGATTACCCAAGCCTCTTCATACCCAGCCCAGAAGTTTTCCCCGCACCCGTGTTCAGGATACACTCGGCGCAACGAAAGTAGCCACACTCAAAGGTGCCTCATCAGGCCTCTTCGTGGGTTTTGTGTGCACACGTTGGATTTTCTCCTTGAAACATAAGGCTCCAGTGCAGTTTTCTGTAATTGTGTGATGTGAGAAATTATGACGATCATTATTGCAGCTCTACCTTGAGCATCTAATTACTTCAGTAACCAGTCACAGTTCCTTCATCAGAGAGCCGGGGCCAAAGCGTCGCGAGTATCAGACCTAAGGGAAAAGCTTCCTTGTTGTACTTACCACCCGACATTTATTCTGCACCCAGTGCAATCAGTTCTTCACATGCGCATTAATTGGCATCGCGCCGAAGGACTGAACAGGGGAAGCCATGTAACCTCATCTTTATTCACTGATCCCTGAAATATTCCTGTCTTGCTGCTCCGCGAAAAGCGGGGCTTAATGGCTTGAACCTTGTACAGGTCGCCATAGTTACTGGGTACTCGTGGCATTTCATTTCTTACTATTTTTACTTTCATATATAAATTCCTCAAAATTTTCTTTCCTGTGTTTTATTACATCACTTTCTCTTGGCACGGGTATAACAGAAATGTCATTGTTTTACATTTGTCACTCCTCTCCTCTGGGGGCCTGTGTGCAGGAGTCGCTCCCTCCCAGGGTCCCATGCCTCTCTCTAGCAGTGGAACCAGAGCGGATGGCCACGGGAGCATGGTCCTTCACACCCCAGACAGACTCTTCCTGGTGCCACTCGGCTACGTGCTCAGAAGGCATGAACATTAGTTCGCACTAGAATACTGAGGTTAAAAACCACACGGAACTGTCCAAGGGGCCACCCCCCGTGACCTCCATTTGCCTCATGATGGAACTCTAGGCCCTCAGTGTGGCTTTCTCTGGTACGTGGGAAAATGACAATTTGAACGGAAAGTGGGGGACAGTGAGAGCATGGAGGAACAGGGAGGTGGCTTTCCGTGGGCTGCAGCTGGGATTCATTTTCCCTCTCACTCGGGTAGCGATCCTGGTTTCCATTTTAATATTTAGAAGGTAAGTTCAGTTGATGGACACTTTGTGTAATAAAAGGCTCTTTTAAAGTACACACATGGGATACAGAGTGGCACCCCAGGGCCGGAGGCTTGCACGGAGTACATTTGTGGGGCCCAGAGCTGAGTCCTGGATGCGTTTATAGCACTTTAGCTCCACTTGTGAGTTTGGAACCTTTCCAAACAAAGAAGAGAAAGACATATATTATTGTTTATAATCTGCTTTATTCCCCCGAACCTTGACTGAACAGACTTGTGGATTGCTGTTTAAATCCCCCAGTGCCTTTAACTACCGATAGGGAAAGTGGTTAATGCGCATTCGAAACGAGGCTTGGCATCCACTCCAGGAAATCACTTTAATTGAGAAGCATTAAATGTTAAAATGATTCTAAAAAAAAAAATAATAAAGCCAGCACACACATTGAGTATAAAAGTCTAAGCCCATCAGTAATACGGGTTCTTGGTTATTGTATCCCTCTAGCCTTTAAGCCCCACGGCTGACAGGTGTCGAGAAAGTAACTCTCAATTCCCTAGGTCGCTATCCACAGGCGGGCAGCCACCCACCCCCCGGCCAGCGAGCAGGCTACGGTCAAGGCTCCCCTTTAGAGGAGGGGAGGGAGCTGGCAACTTCACAGATGTTTGTTTTTCTGGAATGATAAGCTAGTCCCAGGTGACTAAAATGGGAGATTTAACCCCAGAGTCCTTGCCTGGGCTCTCCATTGCTGTGCTGAAGCCATCTGTTGAAACCTATTTACCATGCTAATGGCCTTTTATTTAACTGCTTATTTCCAGCTGCAAGTGTGTGCCAAGACCACTCTTCGGGTCTACATTTTATCTTTCAGGAAGCAATTCCTAGCCTTTCCAAAATCCCCAAGCCCCTCCCAACCAACAGGAGATCCTGGTCCAGGGTTGGCAAGCAAGTGAGAGAAAGATAAATCTTTAAAAACAGAAACCCTCTCGCAGCTCCAGAGACAGCACGCCCAGGAAGTTCTGGCCAGTTCAGTGGTCTGCTGAACCACCTGAGGTGTGACTAAGCCATGGAGCCACGGTTCTCTCCTAGGAGCCCCTTTCATGAGAGGGGTCACGTGCATGCCAACAGGGGCAGCCTGGGTGACTCATTCTTTAATTACAGAACAGCATCCCAGTTAATAATGCACCTAAATTCCGTTTTTGTGTTCAATGGGGGAGAGGGCCAAAGGAAGGAGTTTCAAAAGGAAAATTCTGAAATCACATTGAACAAAAACGAGAGAAGAAAAGGAATGAAAAAGTCATCAGGAGACAAAAAAGCCTACTCCTGCTTCTCTCAGAAGGGATGTGGTGTGCTCTCCCAGGGCAGGAGCCAATGATGTGAAGACCTTTATTTAATAGCCTGGATGGGCTCTTTTTATTACTCCTTTTAGAAGGATGATAGTAAAAAATTTCCTCTTCCTAATGATTTGGCTCATTTTATAAACATTGGGGTTTTTCTCCTCCCTCCCAACTCGCAGTGTTTCCTCAGCAGCAGGGAGGGGCTAAGCATCGCTTACTTCTCTGGGGCAGCCACGACCCAAACAAGCGCCCAGCCCGAGCCCCATTGCGCGCAGCGAGCTGCACAGCCAGCAGAGGGCGCTGTGGGGAGCGAGGCTAGGGTTTCTAAATGGCCAACCCTGATAATAGCTGAAATAACATTCAGGTAAAGAGAGGTCGTGGTAGACCTGCTGGTATAGCTCAGTGGATTGAGCGCTGGATTGGTAAGCCACAGGGTTGCTGGTTGGTTGTGAGTTCGATTCCCTGTCAGTACCCATACTTGGGTCCTGGGACAGGCCCCCATTAGGGGGGTCCTCATAAGAGGCAGTTATAATAATGAATAAAACCAAAAAAATAGGGGGTTTTGCTTCTTTTTTTCATTTTTTTTTCCCCCCTTCTCTAGGGGAAATGGAAAAAAAAAAAAAAAACAGCAGCATACTATTGTCTCTTACACACTGCCCCCTACTGGGAGCCTTGCCCACAACCCAGCTATTGAGCTCCGACTGGGAATCGAACCAGCAACCCTTTGCTTCCCAGACCAGTACTCAACCACTGAGCTACCAGGGCTACGCTAGCCTAGTGTCTTTTTAATCCTTTTCTGACCTTAGCTGAGCAGAACCCTGGGCCCAGAGAGGAAGAAGGCAAGGAAAGCCCAGTGAATACTGACTGTTGAGCCTTTGTTGGTTCTCCTGAGTTGGTGTCTTATTTCATTCTCTCTGGCTGGTGATTTCTTTCCTTTATTCCTCTTTAAGCAGCTGTCCTTTTGAAAAGTCATTCTCAAAGAATTACATGCTCAGGAGCTGGTCACCAGCGACCAAACCAGGAAGAAGGGTCAGATCCTCTCCTTCCCCTGTGAGCTAAGAACCCATCTGATAATTCCAGAACGTGCCTAGATTAGCGTTGTGGTGGGGTCAGGGGACGGAGAGCACGAAGTGGAAGCAGCCTGGGGACTTGTCAGCCTGGTACTCTCAAAGCAATGGATAGTGTACAGCACACACTGACTCGGTAGAGACCGTGGTGATGAGGGAGTTGGGATGAAAGACTCAAGTCCTGGTGCACCGTGCATGCGCTGGCGAACTCTCAGGCCCTGTTCTGAGTGCCTTAGGAATATTCAGATGAGTGATTAAATTTAGTAGCAACAGAGCCCTTCGTAGCCACCTGGTAGGTTTCCCTAACCACCACCCAAGGGACTGAGCAAGGAAAGAAGCCAAGTCCTCACATGCAGCACCTCCTGTATGTTCTACCAACCCCCCACTCCCATTGGGTGCCCTTGTCTTCACCCTCCCCTGCACCCAGTAAGGTCCCTCTCACCCTCAGCCTTCCTTGGTAGATCACCCCTGTAAGGCCCTCTGCCTTTCTCACCCTAGTAATATATGTGTCACAGGAGGTGATTTGGCGAAGGACCATAAACCCTTCCCTCGGTCGCAGAGATCCGGGTCTCCACGGAAAGACTGTGAAGCCCTCCAAGAGTCCCAGGGGAGGTCCTGCCCGGGAAGGTACTGTCTCTCCTGTTGCAGTGGGTAGACCGTGGGGCACAGAGTTAAGTCTGACAGGTGGACTCCCCACACCTGGTGGCCTCTTTAGACTGAGGAGTCAGAAGCCCAGAGCCCAGCCTCGTGATGTGCGCCTAAACAAGTCACACAAGATAGGACAGTTGTCACTACCACTGTCTGAGGAGCCTCAGAATGCTGCTCCAAGTACTCCAGGGTGACCAGTAGCTGAAGAGGTGAAGAGGGAGTTTTCTCCACCCATTCTCCTGCACCGGACTCCATTCAGCACTGCCCAGCAGAACTTTCTGCTGCAATAGAAATGTCTTACCACTTGGATCCAAACGCAGTGCCCACTACCCACACAGCTGTTAAGCACTGGAAATATGGCTAGTGTGAAGAACTAAATGTTTTGTCTTTTAAATACTAATCAATTCAACTTTAAATAGCCACATGTGGCTTCTGAGCATTTAAAACATGGCCAGTATAAGGAACTCAACTTCTGGTTTTATTTAATATCAGGCAACTTAATGTGTAAATAGCCACATGCGGCCAGTAGCCACCGTACTGGATAGTGCCCCTCTGTTTGGATCTTCTCTTCAGCCAAACTACTCATCACTAATGGAGAAAGCACTGCCTGGTTTTTCCCAGGTAGTAGGACTCCAGCTCTAAAGAAAGGTTATGTGTTTTTTATTTGATTTGATTGATTTTTAGAGAGAGAGAGGAAGGGAGAAAGAAACACCAATTTGTTGTTCCACTTATTTATGCATCCTTTGGTGGCTTCTTCTGTGTGCCCTTAACAGGGATTGAACCCACCTTGGCATAGCAGGACAATGCTCCAACCAACTGAACTACCCAGCCAGGGCACATGACTTTTGTTTTTTTAATTAAAGACTCTCTGTTGCACTTCCCATTCTCACTGAACTTCAGGTCCTGCACACCCACAGCGCCTCCTGCAGAGAAAAAATCTGAATGGAGATTTTCCTAGAAAAGCTTGTCCAAGGGCCCCCTGATAACTCTGATGAGGTGTTTCTATCCGCTGTCCACCTCACACCAATGGAGACATTTGCATGCACTTTCTCGAGGGAGAAACAGTAACCAAAAACTACGTGGCCAACGGGCGTTCTCTGACCTGTTCCTGCGTCCAGGAGAAGAGACTGGGCCCCAGAGAACTGCCAGGAGGAGCATTGGAGAGCTTCCTCTAACCAGCCCCTCACTGGGTGGTTCTGGTGTCTATGGTTGTAAGCGGTCCTGGCGTTCGGCATTGTATGCAGGGCTTTCTCCAGGTGATGAAAGGGTCCCCTGTCAGCACGGCTTCGCATTTGATTTAGGTCATGAGCAAAAAACTTCCAGAAAGCCAAATAAAAAGCAAGACACCTCAGCTTCTAAAGAACTTCCGTGTTTATTTGACATAGTTTTACCGTACACATCTCATGCCAGCACACAGGAGGCATATTATACAAACAAACACACCAGCTTCTCTGTTCCAAAGTCACGTGGCAATAAATAAGGATGGGTGGGTCTTTTTTTTTTTTGTCCTTTTCCTTTTTTTTTTTTTTCCCTAGCAAATGAGACGTCATTTCTTTTCACTGTACAAAATTTACACTGCGGAGGGTGAGGGCAACAATCCAGAGCTTAGGGGGCCTGAGGCTTTGAGGTCTGAGTGCAAGTTGAGTGCATGTGGGACCTGACAGCCCTGAGCCCTCCCGTTTGGCTGAACGCAGTCCTCAGGTCGGGGGCGGGGTACAAATGACTCTCGCCTCTCAGCGGGCGGCAGATGAGGGTGGGCTGTCCTTCTCCGTCCACCTGAGCTCGCCCCCCTAAGCAAAGGAATGCTTGGCGCACCTCCAAACCCGCAGCTTCTCCTCACCAGAGCTAGCAGCGTGAAACTGTGCTTTCGGGGGCCTACCAAGCGGAGTGTGGGTGGGATGACTTTGCTGGGCTCTCTCTTTTTTGGCTCCTGTCACCGTGGGAGAGCAGTTGGAGCAACTACTGCAAGAAAAAGGGCCAACTGACCAATCCAAGAGAGAGCCAGCCAGTGATGTGCTTTTTAGTTCGCGTCCAGCATGCCCAGAGCCCTCGGCAGCAGGCAATAAAACAAAACTCATTTCCGCTTAATTGAATTTGTCTTCATCTCACGGTTTCCAATTTTTAAAGTGCAGTGTTTAAAAATGAGCCTCCTCGGTCCTTCCAGACCCTGCTGGCCGAGGAGGTATGGTCATTATTTCCATGGTTATAACCAAGTTGTCAGTAGTGGCATGTGGGAGGGGTCAGGTGGGTGCGTGGGTACCAGACGGCACTGCCGCCCGCAAGACAGCTCTCGCTCAGCCGAAGCCTTCCACCCTCTCCTGCAGGGAGGCAGCTACTGCCAGAGAACCAGCCCGAGCCTCAGAGATGGCTGTGTCTTTGGTTCTCCAGCTTTACTACACCTCTTGCAAACTGAACGTAATTAGGAAGATCGAATGGCCTCCAGTTATCTGAGTAGATTTCATAGTTTATGTTGGCCAAAATAAAAACAAAAACTTTTAGAGACCCTGCTAAATGCTTTTCTTATGTCTAAGTTGTGACCTCTTTCCCTGGCATTTCACTGTGTTAGGTTGCAGGAATATGGCATCAGTGCGGTAGCTGGTTTTCACTTGATGTTATACTCACAGTTACCAGAGGAGGCGAGAAAGCACAGGCAGAAAGGGTTCGCTCCAGCTGCCCAGCAAGTCCCTGGAAGGGCCAGGACATCTTCCCAACAATGGGATTTTCCCAGTGGGCCAACCTGGCCCCTGCATTGGGGACTTCTTCTGGGGTTTATTACTTTTTAGGGAATATAGATTCCCCCATAGCCCCATGGGTCTCATCTTTGCTTATACCAGCTACTACTGGAAATTGGGGTGGTGGTGTTTTTTTTGTAATTATTAATTTGCTCCTGGATTCAGAAACCTCCTACCCTAAGGTCTGTCAGCTGGGTGCTGCAGACAAATGTTGCTAGTTAACCGCTCTCTTGGAGCCAAAGACAGGTCCGAATGATGTAAATTGCTCTAAAAAGCCTCATTTCATTTTTGAAATGCATCCATGTCATTTCAGCAAGGGGGGCCACCGCTCCCAGGTAGCACCTTATAAGCTCAGTCAGTGGCTGCTGGGCAATAGCAGAGGGCCTGGAGAGGACCGCACAGTAGTGTCCTGTGCCCTCTGTCCCCAAGCCACAGAAGGGCCAAGGAACAGTCTTGGCACACGGTGGCCCTTTGGTGGCACCGACCGGTCCGTAATACTAACTCCACTCGCAAAGAGAGCCGCATGCAACCTGAGGCCTGTCATGGCTGTGCTTCTGCGTGGGGTGCCAGTGTTTGCTGCTGCCCCGGCTTGGTGGCCAGTGCTCGGAGAGCTCCTGCAGCAGGCCAACCAACCCCACCAAAACCAAAGCAGCTCCCACCACGACCAGCTGCACTGCTCACGGAGTCCTCGGGAGACTGCGTTCTGTGATTAGTATGACAGAGGAGGCCTCCCACTCCCCCAGCCACGGACTAGGGCGTGAGCAGGAGTAACTCACATACTAAACAAGAACTGGTCAGCTCACCTTAAAAAACAGTGCTACACCAGGGGTGGAGGGGCATGCTCCTTTAGAGAGTCCACTCTCCCTGTACTATGCTCACCCCACATAGTTAGGACCTCTGAGCTCCCAGGAGCCCCTACGCCAGGTAGTCGAGCTGGGACAGTGGTCTGGGTGGGACAGTCCTGACTGGTCATTGCCCAGCACAGGCCTCCTGCACATTGCGAGCGAGCAGCCTGCTAAGAACAGTGCGTTCGAGAATCTCCTCCAAAAAGCAGCACGTGCCTTTCCTTCACATGGCTCGTGGCCTTGCCCGTGTGCCTCCCTTGCCACCCCCCACTGTTCACGTTACTAGGAGTTGTCTGGGCTTCACACTCCCTCATCCCTATTCCTAGAGCCTCGGAGAAAAACAAGCACCTACATTTGGATATGCCTCACGCAAAAATCACAATGGGGGCACGTCCAAGAATGAGGGTCCACTACAAGACTGAGCAGAGAAAAGGTGCCCTGGAGGCTGATCCCAGGAATTCATAGACTATATATTTTAAAGAAGCCTAACTGACCATAGTTTAGTCCTGGGAAGCCGTTTACAGAAAATACAGCAGCCAAAGAGGAAGTGCTTATTTCTTCCTTGAGACTCCCTGGCACACACTCAAATTTTTGTGGTCCTCAAAAGGTAACAAATATGTAAGAAAAGGTCCTTAGCGTCTTGGACCCCATCACTTCACATGAAAGAAAGATAATGCCTTCTTACCTTTCCCTACTCTGGGGGTCTTGGTTAAGAACACAGGAAGCCAGGAGGAGCAAACCAATTCCTGGCACATGCCCAGTGTGCCCATGGAGATCCCCTGCTGGACTGAGGGGTGGTGCAGAAGTGGGTGCCACAGCACCATTCACGACGCTATTTCCCATCAAAGGGCAGTCTACTGAGGGCTGGCAGCTCACAAAGCAGGGGTTGGCCTTGCCCTGCCTGGGGCTTGGTGATGTGCTATTTGCAAACCCGCAAGCTGTGAGTCGGCACTGCCTTTGGCCGGAGAGCTCCCCTTTCTGAGCAAGTGCAAGGCTGCAGCACCGCAGGGCCTGGCACGAGGCCAGCCAGCAACCCAGAAATCCAGAGGGACGCGGCCCAAGGACCGCTTGGAACCTACTGCACAATTTTAGGGCTGCTCCCTAAATGATCCCTCCCAATCGAAGTGGGCCAAAAAGCATTGCTAGCGCTAGGAAGAGGCCAAAACTGTCCTCCAACTGAGTCTGCTAGCACATCAGAGAGAGCTCCTGTTTTTAAAGGGCCAGGGAGGGCCGGCTGCAGGTGGGTGGACTTGCAAGCTCATCTGAACCTACTCCCACAAAACGAACGCTCCAGGTCCTCTCGCCCGGCCGGAGGGGGTTCTGCAGACTGGCATCTGCTGATCTGGCTTCACGGACCATGTTGGGTCTCCAAATCGGTCTACAAACATGTCCACTGATTGTCTTTCTGTTCTCTCCATATTTCAGCTTCGATCATTTTGTAACCCATAACCTGTCTAGTGGAATAAATGACATGAGCAAATTAAAAAGGCACATTGTGCTCCAAGGGGACTCGTCGGGCAGTCTCTGGGACGGTCCAGGGCCACTCAGCTCCAGCCTCAGAGTCGCCTGCCATGAAAACCACTTCTTGCCATCGGGGACGGATTGAGTGATATGCACGAGATTCCTCACAAACCACAACTGATAAATATTCTCTGGCCTGTACTTCTGGAGAGGAAAGAAGTCCTGTTTTTCACAGCAGGAGAAAAAGGATGGGGCATGTTTCAATATCAGACTGCGGCCAGCAAAGTTTCCACGGACCTTTAATAAGCGACTTTTTTATTTTGAAAATCAGGGTTCCAGAAGGGTGGTCCGGAAATCATTTTTCTTATGCTTAAGGGATGTGCTGTCTCCACCTCAGGAACCTCAGCTCTGGCGAGGGTCCTGGTTGGGGGCGGGGCATCTCAGGAGACACACCAATTGGAGCAGAGTTCTCCAAGGCCAGGGTGGCCTCACACGGTCACCTCGGCCACCAAGCACTGAGCAGCCAAAGCTTGTAAGCAGGGTGGGGGAGGGAGCCAACAAGCCAGCACCCTAGCGCTCTAGGCTCTGCCCCCTGTGCTGTGTTCTGAGAGGCCGCTCCCCCACCACGCCCCCGGGAGAGCGGCACCCTAGTGCGGTGACCTCCGCGGGAGCGGCGGAGCGCTTCCATTGAAAATCATGGAAATTCAACTTGGCGCACTTTCGATCCTAGGAAGGCAAGTCTCTTTCGATCCTCGAAGATACTGTCTCAAGCCAGGAGGACAGGTAGGGTGGGCGGGGGGCAGATGTTTAAAAAGGAGGATGATCCATCTCATCGAGCCAAGAGGCTGGGCTCGTGGGAAAGTCGGGGTAGCCTACGCTGCTTCCTGTGGAGATGTCAGAGGTGGGGCCCCCTGCCGTGGCTCTCAGCGTCTGGCTCACCCCCTGCCCTGCGTGCGCAATGATACCCAAGTTACTGTCCACCGTGTAATCCAGCCCATTGAGCAAAGGAGCGTGGGATGGCAGGGACGATATGGAGGATGGGGACTGAGGGACTCCATAGGGGCTCCCATCCCTCAAGTCCTGATAGGATTGTCCTGTCCCGTCCATGGAGAAGCTCCCATTCATTAACTGTCCTCCTGTAACGTCCCCCACGTTGCCATAAATCCTATTGGTGTGGCCGAGTTCAGAGAGAATTTGATCCTCTGTGGACAAAAGAATGGAGATTCATGGTCAGCTGCCAGGATGCCCGTGGCCCCACTCTCCACAACCTAGGGACCCGCACGACCAGAAAAGAAGCCCAGGGACGACAGCCACCTCGCCACCAAGCGGGAGTCAGGTACCAACACGGCAGCCTGGTGTCCAGCGACCAACCCACATTGTGGGGGGGGGACAGGAGAAACCCCTGCAGAGGCTAAATTCCCAGGGCCCAGAAGGCTCAGTGTTGGCTGGGCAGGTGGGTCCTGTGTCACTCCCAGGCTAAGGGGCTCTGGCTACACTGGGGACTGCGAACGCCCCACATCGCAGTGGAAACTTCGTGCTGACAAGATTTAATCTGAAAGCTTTCGAGCGAGCAAGGTGCTTGAGTTGGTTGGGAAACAAGCAGGCCCGTGTGGTGAGGGTAGCTGAGGAGCACTCTTAGACATGTGTCCAGAGTCCTTCGGGTCTACTTAGAAAAGAGATTCTCTACCAAAGGACTCTCTGTCTAATAAGGTCTCCACTGGGAGCAGTGTTGACTTGATTGAGACAAATGGACTTTCTCATTTCTTGGAGAATTTCATTAAGGGCATCTAATGGGATCTTTGCCACCTGGAAGAAGTCACCTCTCCCCCAGAGGTGGGCAGTCTTAGGAAATTCAGGACTATATAATGACATCATTGGACAGACCAATGATGTGTCACCCTGGGGACCCACCTGCACCCAACAGAAAGGAGCTACAGAACATGACCTGACGATCCTCTGTGTTCCCAGCATTGATTTCAGCAGCTCGGACAAGATGAAGTGGCCTTCCCCACCCTGTCCAGAGGCCTAGAAGGTGAGCGGAAGGCCCTTGAGCTGTCCCCAGGGCCCAGGACAGACCTCTAAGCTGAGCTACAGTCCCCGCAGGTTGTCGTGTTCCTGGCGGGCAGCCTGTTGCCCTCTCTGCCCCATGGACTCCCCTCTTCCCACTGGGACCTGTGCCCCATGTCCTGTCCAGGCCTCCCCAGACTAGACTTCCGCACCCACTCCTTCTGACAGCCTGACCCCCACTCCACCCACAAACATGAAGAGGAGGGAGGGTAGCACATACCCTTTAGAGAGGGCAAGAAGATGAAGGCTCAGCTCCACAGTAAAACAGCCATTATTTGGCCTTTTGCCTGTGCCTGTCATCCCATGGGACCAGGGCCCTCTGTGGGAGCCATAGGCTCCCTGTGGGGACAGTCGTCTCCAAACACACCCAGAGTCATTTGTGGGTATTGGTCCCTACAACAGCACTGTGAGGTGGGCGAGGACGTGGCTACTCCCCATTCATAGGTGGGTAAACTGAGGCTCAAGAGAAGCAGATTAGTGTGACAGAGCCACAGCTGGAAACCAGATTTCGGACCCCGCTCGGTACTTTCCCCTTCCCCGCAACAGAAGGCCTTCCATGTTTGAGGCTCAGGATAGGAGAACAAGTTACAGCTATTGGCAAACAACCTAAGGACCCAAAACATGCAGTCATCTGCAATTTTGCTGACGCACCGATTTGAACGTGGTGCATGCTGCAAAGCGTCTGTGAGGGTGGGTCGGCAGGATAGGGGAGGGACTCAGAAATGAGGCCGTCCCGTCTCACGTGCACTGGTGATAGTGATTCCCCAGGGCAGAGGGGCTGGTCAGCACGTCCTCCCCACCACCAGGAGAGGATGAAGGGGTAACTCTAGGGAACCCCAGGGTGGGGTTAAGAGGAGCCAGGGCCCCTGCAGAGGGAGGAAACGCAAGAGAGGGGCTGAGGGTTAGCTCACAGCTGCCCAGGCTGGTGAGGGAGCCCCAGTCAGCAGGAAAGAAGGTAGCACGTGGGGCTCACGGTCCTGGGGAACCCACCTTCCACTCTCAGCAGCAAAGCTCTCCCATTTTCTTAAAGGGCCACTGCCACGTCCCCCCACCCACCGCTGCCAGTCTCAGGGGAGAGCCTGTGTTCGAAAGGGCGTTGTCAGTGCCTTGAGAAGTTCATGGGTCATGGATTACTGCTTCCCAGGGGCCAGTCCTAAGGCCCAGCCTCGCCCCTCCAGCCCTGCTCACCTCGGAAGCTCAGCTCACTGTCACTAACCCCACAGTCCTCCGTAGAGCTCTCCTTCTCCTGCTTGCTGCCTCCCCGGCTCCTCTTGACGCTCTTGTAGAACTGTCCCCAGCGGTGCCGCCCCGCGTCCTTCTTCAGGCGCTTCTCCTTGGCCCTTCTGTTCTGAAACCAGACCTGCCATGCAAGCACAAGGGGCACATTCGCGGGGGTGCCCACCATGAACCCACAGCCCCTAGGGTCCCCGAGATGGGTGGCTAGAAACAGGGACTGAGGCCTTGGTAGACAGGACTCTGAGCCTCAGAAATCTCTCTCCGATGTGGCAAATTCCCCGGGGGCATGGCCCTGAGCCCAACTCCCCAAGAGGGTCAGTGACACCACTGATGGTCGGTGACACGTCATGTTTGTCACTGCCCAAGCCTCCTCATGTAGGGGACACAGACATCACACAGACTGGCCCAGAACACCCTCCGACCCTGTCCCCAGGCCCCGAAGGAGTGGCGCTGGGCCCCGGGTCCCCAGATGGCAAAGATGCACCTCACCTGTACGACCCTCATGTCCAGGCCCGTCTCTGAGGAGAGCTGCTCCCTCACGTGCCGGGCGGGCTTGGGCGAGTTCTTGTAGGCACTCTTCAAGGTCTCCAGCTGCTTCGCTGTGATGGTGGTCCGGGGCCGCTTAGCTCCGGCCTCTGAGTCATCTGCAATGAAAACCCCTTATTGGGTTCAGCCCACCCAAAGCTCCTGGGTCTCTCCTCATCTCCTTTCCTCACGTAATCTTGCCTGCTATGGGCAGAGCAGTGGGGAGGAATGGTGGACGTCAGGGTGGAGCCACTCCTGCACCATAGGCCTTCGAGAGTCAGTGACACACGAGGACATCATCATCCTCCTTCCGGCCTCCCTGCCCCCTGCCAGCCCAGCCAACACAGGGGCTCTCATCAGACTGAAGGTCCAATTCCACACATCTCCTTGTCACGCCCAATACTCTGGTTGGACATCCTTGTGCGTGATTACCAGTGCTGTGAAGGTGAGTGAGCCAGAGTGAAGTCCATCCTGGGCCACCCCACACGCCCCTGTTCCTCCCCCCACCAGGAGCCTCCATCTCCCCAGGTCCCATGTATCACCCCCCTGCCTTTGGCACAGGCTCCCCGTGCTCACAGCAGGGGTGGCCCATGTGCACTGACCAGTCATCTACAAAATGCTCACAAGTCATGGGTCAGAGCCCATTAGTGGCTGTAACGTCGATTTGGTAGATTAAAAACTTTGAGGAAACGAGCCCTGGCTGGTGTGACTCAGCGGATTGAGCGTCGGCCTGTGAACCAAAGGGTCGCCCCGGTTCAATTCCCAGTCAGGGCTCATTGCCTGGGTTGAGGGCTGGGTCCTCGGTAGGGGGTGTGTGAGAGGTGAACACTGATGTTTCTCTCCCTCTCTCTCCCTCCCTCACCCCCTTTCTAAAAATAAATAAGTACAATCTTTAAAAAAAAAAAACTTTGAGGAAATGAGATGGATGGGACGGGACAGGGTGGGGTCGACGGGACGACTGTTCCATGAAACTTGTTTAGTGTTCGCTGTGTAAACGTGAGTTAAGCTGAAATGATGTAAAATGAGCTTCTTGCTATGGATCATAGCCAACATTTTTTGAAAACTACTGGTCAAGGCTAAAGTCAACAACTGCCTCTGTGCTCCATTCCTACCTTCCTCTCTTTTTTCCCTCCTTTCCGTTCGAGAAAACCCTCTCTTAGGAACAACCATAACATCCAACATTCATTACGCGTCTACTCTGCCTGGGGTTGATCTAAAAGCTGTGCAGGCATGCAGCGCTCCCGATAATTCTGAAGGTTTTCCTTGGCGTCAGAAGGCCTGGGTTCTTGCTGAGCAAGGGATGGGGGCTCGTTAGGTCTCCCGTCTAAAGCCTGGGTCGCACACACAGCAAAGGGGGATGAGGCAGCAAATCCTCTCTTCCTTGGGCTATTTTTCTCTCCAGCAGAGCTGCTGTCTTCCTCGAAGCCTGCTCCCCACCCACCCCCGGGAGTCCTGAACCCAAAGAGGAAAGAGTCCAGAGCTCCTGTGGTGGACACCAGGGAAACCTCCAAAACACGTTACTTTAAATTCTGTCCTAAGGAGTCATTCCCATGCATACAGAGGTGCCAGTCCAACAGCTTTTGATGCAAATATAAAATAGTGCACTTTAAAAATATCTATACAGCCTTTATGTGTAAAATTTGAAATAATGAAACCACCAAAAAAATTTAATTCATCAAGAATTGCTTCAATTTCGAAGTGGGTTGCCCTAGTGAATTAGACAGTGTTGGTGCCACGGCCAGATGGCAGCGCTGCTGGGACACGCCCGTCACCCCGGGCTGGTGGCACGTTGCTTCCACACTCTGTATGCACAGGACTTTCTTCTTGTGATTATGAGGCCTATCATGCTGTTATTTTAACATTCACTGTTATTATAATTTAAAATCTTCCTCATATCCTATAACAATGTCATCCAAGTATTCATTAAGTCGCGGTGGCCGCGCTCACACTGAAAAATGGACCCAAAAATCAATAACTTTGGTACGGAAGTTAAATGTGATAAAACGCTATGAGGAAGGCCACGCAAGACCATGATACCCGGGGCTGTTAATTTAGGAGAGAGCGTTCTGCGAAGTACGGGAGAGAGCTGCGAAAATAAAAAGTAGCATTAAGGCCGAGATACCCTTCACCGGTTATGGATTTATGTGCTCCCAGAATGCACCCCCTCTCCTCATTTTTTCCATTAATTCCTATGGGAAAAGTAGCCTGAAAATACGTTAGTTTTGAATTATGCAGGGTCTCCTAGTACTTGTCCCTGGCACAAAACGCAACCTCATCACAGGGAAAATGCAAAGATCCAGGGAGATGTCACAAATGAACAAAACCATTTGAACATGCAAATAGCAGATACCAGACTCTGTGTGTCACACACAGGAGGGAAAAGCAAGCCTGAAAGAGGGTGTAAACCAGCATGGAGGGGTTAAAGCATCAAAAGAGAGCCAAATGTCCCACCACAGACAGCGGTCCCTACTGCACTCGGGGTCACTCGTATTCCACATGTGGCCGTGGCCCCTGCCTCGCTGTCGGTGGAGACGAGGGGGCCCATGGGAAACACTGGGCAACCTTCAGCTCCTTGAAAACCTAAAGGTGGTCCCACCCCCACGCCCCCCCTTGCGTTTCTCCTCCCCGCAGGCCTCGCCCTCATTTAACATCCCATTCCCCACGCTGCACCCTATTAAAACCTCAGGAAACAGCCCTGTGTGGCAGGGGCTGTTGTCCCCCATAGGCAGCTGAGCAGCCAAGGCTCCACTGGGGACAGAGCTTGTCAAGGGACTCGCCTAGTAGGTGACCCAGCAAAGATGCCCACCCTCTCCATGGTGCCACAGAGGTGTACCACGGCACCAATAACCCTCACGCCATGTTGCCCCAGAACGTGGCTTTGGAGGGCGGGAGCAGCCGCCACCTGTCTGCCCAGGTGTGGCAGTGAAACACTGGGGCCTGACGTCAGTGTCAGCCTGGGCTCCACTGCAGACTACGGACAGTGACCCTGAGGTGGCAGGAAGGGTGGCAGGAAGGGTGGCGGGGACGGTGGGAGTTACATGGCCAAATTGGGGTCTCCTTGAATGTGGACACTGGCTGAGCACTTGATCCGCACCAGGGGCTCCAGGAGATACGAGGAGTCGGCGCCCCTAAGTCCCTGCCCTCTACAAGCCCCTGGGTCAAGACAAGGACAGGGCACAGTGAAGTCCACGCTGGCCATCCCAGGGGTGACTTAGGCCAGTGCTAGGGCTCTCCTGGCTGAAGCCTTTGAGGTGTGGGGGTGCTGAGGTAAATGTGTGCCCCAATAGACAAGACTAAGAGCAGCCCCAAGTGTGCACCGTAGACAGATCACCCTTCAGCCCCACCCCAGCCAGGCAAGAAGCCACCAGGAAAATGACACAAGGTCCTGGCCACCCCTGAGCCGAGCGCGGACGAGATGCACACTCAGTAACCACAGCCCGGTTACCGCCCCCCGGGAAGCCAGCCAGTGCTGAAGGGTCGGGGGCGCTGACAGTTAACTGTGCCCACTGAGAGGTGGGAGCAGGGCTCCGAGGGTCTCAGCCGAAGGGCCCCAGGCAGAGGGCCCGGCCCGAGCACAGGCCCGGAGTGGGGACGTGCATGCAGTGCCATTACCGTTCTGCTTGGCTGTCTCATAGTCCTCCTTGCACACCAGCCGCCCATCCTCCATGAGGTAGAACTCGTCCCCCGTGGCCAGCTGCCGGTTACAGATGATGCAGGCAAAGCAGTGCAGGTGGTAGACAAAGTCCTGCGCCTTGCGGACCACCTGGGTCGGGGGGATGCCCTGCTGGCAGGCCGTGCATTTTGTGCCAAAGCGCCTGTAGGGGTGACAGGAGATGATTAGGTCTCAGGGGGTGGCCGGTGTCCTCCCACCTTCCGTGGGCCTGTCTCCCACCCTACCACTCCAGGGGTGTCCGTGGGCCAGCCGGTGCTTACCACCTGGTCCTGTGACCTCTCTCTGGCCTCACTGCTTTGTGTCCGGGCTCTTCAACCACAAAATGGAGGGGCTGGGTCAGAACCGGGGTCTTTAGTGCCTCCACAAAGGCTGACATCCCAGGGCTCAAAACTGCCCAATTAACACCCATCAACACACCCAGGACCCAGGAGCCAGCAGCTTCACCTCCACCTCCTGTTTCTCCAGCTCCGTGGGGAGGGGCAGAGGGCCAGCCTGGGGCAACTGCATGTGCCCAGGCTGCTGCACCCACAGCAGCCAGCAGGACCCCTGTGCACATGGTCCTCCCAGAGCAGCCTGTGTGGGCAGGGTCCTCTGCAGCGGCCCAGAGACACGGCACCAGAGCAGCAGAGCAGGGCCCTCCCTTCTCCTCGCTGCCTCGCCCTACATCTAGCACCCACCAGTGCCCCGCCAGGCTGGCCTCCATCCCCTCCCTTGTACACACAACCCCTGAGATGTGCAGGTGGGGAAACTGCATTTTCTTGCCCCTGTGGTTCGGGCCAGGCAGTCTGCAGACCTATTTGAAAAACACCACCTCAGACCCCTCCCTGGTCTACGTCTCTCCGGACCAGCCCCGAGGCAAGAGGAAGGCACCTGCAGCCACCCTGGGCCAAGGTTAGGAAGGGAAGGGCCAGGGACATCTTGAAAATATAGTCCAGTGGGTCCTTTAAGCTCCTTTCCTCATCCCAGCCGCTGATACAGAGCCACACCAGTGGCCAGAGAGGGCAGCAGGAACCGGGGGCCAGCATAGACCCGGGCGTGGGCGACAGAGGGAGCCCCTCCGCTGCAGGTGAGCCCTCCCCCCTCAGGAGGGAGACAGGAGGGGCTGGGGAGGCGGGGTGGAGTTTACAGCAGCAATCAACCTAATTATTCACGACATTTCACACAGCACAGCTTTATCTTCTTCAGGATGAAAGACTTCGCCTAATGGGTCTGGGGAAGGTTTGATTTTAATGGTCCTTTTAACTAATGCTTATAGGCAGCCTGATTTCCCCTGAAAGGACAGTACATATTTCATCCACATTAATACCAAATAAATTAATTATGGTCGTGGCTATCATGATGAATCCCAGATTAATGCAGAATGATGGGCCTCGTACGCAGTAATGATACCTGCTGGGGGGGGCTGCAGCAGGAGTGACCAGCTGCGGCTTCAGAGAGAAATGGGGGTCTCTGAGTCTGGAAGGGCAACCCCGAAAGAGCAGGAGTGGGGCCCCAGGGACTGCTCTTCTGAGATGAGATCAGAGAAGGGAGCTGGGGTGTGAGGGGCTGAGGCATCTGGCTTGGAAGGACTATAGAGCCCTGAACTCCTGGAGTAGCTCCTGGTTTTTGCAGAGGATGGTGGGAACGGGGTGCGGTGCATGGAGCAGGTCTCTCTACAGCAGGCAGGGCAGGGCTCTGTGCAGCACCCCCAGGCTGTTCAAAATCAGGCATCCGGAGGAGGGCCTGGGCTTCCAGCAGATTCTCAAAGGGGCCCAACCCAGAGAGAAGTAGAGTTAACATTTCCGGAATCAGAAATCAGAAAATAAAGAAGCATGTTTTCCAAGGTACGCAGAAATGGCTGGACGTGAGGGCGGAGAACAAAGTGCACCATCAGGCCTGCACAGAACTGCACCTGCCAGCACACAGGTGAGAGCCAGGCTTCCTCAGCCGCGGCTGTCTGAGCCCATTGCCTGTGTCAAAGAGGAAGGCGAGCAGGTGCCGGGCTCCACCCTGTGTGAGTGTGAGAGAGAGAGAGAGAGAGAGAGAGAGAGAGAGAGAGAGAGAGTGTGTGTGTGTGTGTGTGTGTGTGTTTGGGGGAACAAAGTGGAAGGAGGCCTATACACAGGGGCGGGCAAACATAGGTTCACAGTTGTACACAAAACACAGAGTTTACTCTTGTATTATTACTTATTAATTATTGCATTATTTTCCATACGAACAACTGTAAGCCTCCTGTAGCCCACCCTGTATGTGTTACTACAGCATGTTTTCAAAATGCCTGTAGTTTTTGCATCCAGTCCAGACCACTTCCCAAAGCCAGTGTTCAAAATAAAAATAGCTCCTTCGTCAGGCTCACTGCAACCCCCACTGAAGAAACGCCCCGAAGCTGGGTGCAGACACCGCAGCAGAGACAGCTCCAGAGAGGAAATGGAGCTTTCCAAAAAGCAAGTCCGATCCTGCAGCCAAAGGCAAGGAGGGGACAGAGACTGAAGCAGGTGGAGGGTGGAGGGGGGGCCCCCAGGGGCCTGCCCCAGGGAGCTGGCCACACTCTCACCACCACCAAGTAGACAGTGGCTTTCAGTAACCAGAAACCCAGCTGACACCAGCGCCCCGGAGACATGAAAGATAACGGGGGTATGAATTTAATCTGCACACCGACAGTGATTCATGCATGAGGGTGGCAAGTGCACAAGAAAAATGAAAAATAAATGGACTTTTCCACCAGCGTTTTTTAGCAATTGAAGCAATTTTCCTGATTGTGGGATTTATACCAATGGCAAGAGGAAGTTGCTCCTTATTACCTTGCTCCCCTGCAGCACAGCAAGTAGGACACTCAGTGAGGGGACTGCGCACACTCCCTCGGCCCACAGGGCGTCCCCAGCATGGCCCAGCCCCGAGGGGCACCCCAACCCCACTGGTTCTCGGAGCCAGGGGACCCAGCATCAGGTGCTGGCCTGCAGGGCTACGTGTGTGATGAAGACACTCTGAGTCTCCAGATTTAGAACCAGGTAGAGTCACAACCACAGCCTGGCGACCCAACTTCTGTGACAGCCACAGTGAGATGGCATGGTTACAGTTCTCTGGTCCAAAAAGAGGTCTGACTGTGACCTTGGCTGCTCAGAGAAACAATCCTCTAACCAATCTGACCAAATTTCAAGGATGCTGGGGGGAGGGGCAGAGCTGGACACTGGCCAAGGAAGAGGCTTCCTGGGGATTTTCCAGGCAATCCCCCCTGCATCCTACCCCTGAGCACCTACTGTGTGCAGGGCCCGGCCCACTTGGGTGCAAACCGCACTGGCCCCGCTCTACAGCACAGTCTCTGTGGTCGGCCCTCCCTGGCCAGGTGAGCAGGGAGCCCCAGGGGAAGCAGCTGGAGCTGATCTACATTGCTCCTGTCCTCAGACTAGCATCACCGGCAGTTCTAATGGCCCTGCCTGGTATGGGGCAGGCAGTAAAGACTGCTGGGTGGAGGTGACTGCATGCGTGCTGAATGCCTGGACCGCTCCTGAAGTCCGGCATCTGCAGCCACCAGGGGACTGACACCCACACACGGTAGCTCCTATCAAAAGCTTTTCTAAAAGGGACTTGAACCCCGGGTTGAAACAAGTTTCCTAAAACATATTTTCCAGACGCTTTGCTGTCATCGCCACACTCATTCCGCACACATCTCCCGAGTGCTCTGCCCGAACGGCGGCACCTTCCACCAGGTGAGAAACAGAGGCTCCACCTGGGGCGGTGCCGGCTGCAGGTAACACAGGAAATAAGGGAGAGACCTGGGGTTTGAACTTGGTGCTTCCAACAGGACATCTGGCAGGCGGCGGGCACCAGAGGCAGCAAATATCCCCTGAGAAGCTGGCCACGGCACCCTTACCCTAGACTGGAACTTGGGTGCAGGGGTCCTGTCCCCCTCAAGTGTCGCCCCCTGCACTGGGCCACTGAGCATGAAGGTGCTCTGGGAGGCTGTCTGTCCACCCTTCTTGCTCCTGAGAGGCCTGCTGGGACCACCCTCCAGGGCAGGGTGTCTGGGTCCTGCAGAGAGAGGGCACTAAGCAAGCCCTGCAGGCACCACACCTTCTAGAAACAGATACATGTACATCCCACACCACCAATGTCCTGGCACTTGCCTGGTTGTGAGTTCTGACCTGTGATCAGGCCAGGGACCATATTCCGGTCACCGAAACTAGATGAAGAAAAGAGGCTCCCTTTCACCAAGCACCTGCTGTATGCCTCTGTGGGCGCATGATCTCACCTCTCCCTCACCCTCTCTCCCACCGTCTCGTTCTCAAGCTCCCCATCCTCAATCTCAGCTGGGAGCCCGGCTTCCTGTTTCCCTGGAGAAAAGAGAACTCTCAGCCGGGACCTGCCACAGGCGCCCGCCCTCCCGCCTGCCCTCTGCTTCCGCAGCGGGTCCATCCGCGCTCCTGCGCAAGGCCAGCCGCCCACCTGGGCACAGAGTTCACTCCTTCTCGCCAAAGGAGATGATTCTTCCAGCGACAGCCCCCTTTGCCTCCCTCCTCATTAACGTTCCTCTTTACCAGATCCTGCCCAGCAGCGTACAGCAGGCTATTATTTCTGCCACTTAAAAAAGTCCCTCTTCTGACCTCCCACCTCCCTCCGTCTACCCGCCCCACTCGCTCTCCAGCGACGCTCCTGCGCCCCCTCATCTCTTGAATCCGCTCTGGTGATTCGTTTTATGTGTCTCACGGTGCCCGTGAGTATTTCCGCACAGCAGTCACCTTCGAATTGGTGGACTGAGTAAAGCAGGTCACCCTCTCTAGCCTGGGGGGGGGGGGGGCCCATCCAGTTGGCTGAAGGCTTGACTGGAACCGAAAGGAGGGCCCTAAAGCCATGAGAGGGAGTGGCTTCTGCCTGACGCACAGGTGCTGGCACATGGGTCTTCTGTCTTTGGACTTGAACGGAAACATCAGCTCTTCTCGGTCTCCGGCCTGCTGCCCTTGGACTGGAACTTACACTCTCAGCCCTTCTGGGTCTCCAGCTTGCTGACTGCAGATCTTGGGGCTTCTCAGCCTCCAGAGTCACGTGACCCTCACAATAAATCTCTTCTCACACACACGCGTGCACACACACGCCTCCCAGACCTTCCGGCAGCACTGGCTTCGTGCCTCCCTTCCCCTCAGAAGACCGCGCTCACTTGGCCCCAGGACCCAGCTCTCCTGGCTCTGCTCTTCCTGCTGGCTGCCCCTCACCACCTCGCACTTCAGACCCCTGTCCCCGAGGTCTCCATGTCCCTGGGGATTTCAGGTCCACCTCCAGCCCAGACCTCTGCCCTAACTCCTGACCGTGGTATCCCACAGCCTGCTCGGCAGCTCTACTTGGTCATCCAAAACCAAACTCCTGCTCCTCCTGAGGTCTTCCCCATCTCCAAGAAGGGCAGTTTCATTCTTTCCGTCGCTCAGGCTGAAAGCTTGGACACCCTCATCTGATTTGTCAGCAGATCCTGTGGGCTCTGCCCAAAATGACATCAAGGGTAGGGCCACTTCTCACCATTCCCACTGCTGCCTCCCTGGCTCAGGTGCCACCACTCCTCACCAGTGACCACCTCCAAACGGGCCTGCAGGCTTCGGCCCTCACCCTATATCCATTCTCCACGCAGTAGCCACAGGGCTTCTGAGCCAGACCATCCCACTCCCCTGCTCAAAAACCTTCCAGTGGCTGCCGGCTCACACAGAGCAAAGGTCAAAGTCGCTTTCCGGCCTCATCAACTTTCTAGCCTCTACTCAGCCACTCTGCCCGCTCACTTGCCCCAGCCATGCTGGCTTCTCTGGGGCCTGGCGCTGCTTCCTCAGCTTGGAACACCTTTCCCCAGATACCTGCGTGGCTCACTCCTGCATGGCCTACAGGTCTCCCCTCCAATATCACCTTCCAGTAGGGAGGGGACATTCCTTGACAATCTCCAAAGCATCTACCTCCAATGGAAATCCTGTGCATTGCCTGACCGTTCACTGTCTCTCTCCCTCTAGAAGGCCAGCAGGGGCCATGTCTGTTCTGTTCCAGCGCCCAGAACAGCGCCCCACGCCAGCTACGGGTTCTGTGAATACTTGGTGAATGAATAACCAAGTGTTCGGCACACATCAATACGCCCTCCACGATGTGCGCACGGGCAAACCAGTTCAGAGGGTGTCGGCAACCTGCCAGGGGCCTCACAGCCATAGTGGGGGAGCTGGGATTTGAACCCAATGCTCTTCCTTGCTGGTGGCCACAGGGAAGGCAGTCAGGGGGGCAGGCTGGGCCCACGCCAGGCTCTCGCATGTGGGAGCCTCTACAGCACAGTACTCCATCCCGAGGAAACAAAGTAGGGCACAACTTAATTTTATGCTTTAATTGCCTGGCGGTGATTTACTGCGGGCCGTATATTTTTCCCAGCCGACACTTCGCTATATGTATTTCTTTTTTCTATCAGCGCACTTGACAGGTCAGCTGCTGATATTTATTGTTACTGTGTGCACTGGTATTGCCAGCATATATCAGTGCCACAGCCACGTCACGGGCATGCCAATCTCGCCCGAGAGGGGCCAGCCTTCCCCAGACATTGGCAGGGGCCGTACTTGGACAAGGCCTGACCCCAGAGAATGTTAGCACTTTGGGAAGTGGGGACACAGCGCCCCCCATGCACACTCTCACTCACATCCCTCTCAGGCCCCGCCCCCCCCAGGACTGCCCTGCTTTTAGGCGTTTTAAATATGTTTTTCTTTTTCACAAGCATGCAATGTTATTTTGAGACAAATGCTACTGGAAAAGCTTTAGAACCAGTGACCTAGTCCAACCCCCTCATTTAACACAGAAGGGAACCGGGGCCCAGAGGTGGCTAGTGACTGGCCCAGGATCACGCAGCTCGGTTAGTGGCAGAAGGGGAGCTGAGGTCCAGTAATTTTCCCTCAGTCACGCTTCTCTCCCTTCCCGCTGTGGGTAGGCAGGCTCCCAGCCTCTTCTGGAAGAGTCCAGCCCCATCCCTTAACTTTTGCAAACTCGCACAGAGCAGATAGCAGGCACCAGGCCGTGCCAGGTGAGCCATCTCAGTTAAACCCACCACAGACCTTGTAGGTAGGGGTTACTGTTCCCTTCCCACAGGCGGGGACAGGCTGGAGCTGTGGGCTGACTGGCCTGACAACAGTCTCCCTCCTTCCCCTCTGTCCTTCCAGGCATCTAAGCGGCCCTCCTTATTTCTGGTTCATTCTCCTCTGCCAAGGCATCAGCTCGGCTCTCATCAGATTACCCCAAGGCCACCTGGGAGGTTTGCTTAGAAGCCGAATCCATACTTTTAACAAGCCCCCCGCGGGGCCCCTGGTGCAGCTGTTCCAAGGACCACTCTTGGAGAAACTGATGGGTGCTCTCGGCCCTCATGTGGCACCTGCAGATGCCCTGCTGATTCTTGGGCCCCTCAGACCTAAGGACTCACTCTCAGTGATGGTGTGGCAGGCGCTATGATGGGCAGCAGCATGGACATTCGGGGACCGAGGCCCCATCCACCCCCCTCACACCACACCCCAGGCTCCCCCACTTCCCTGACCCAGCATGCCCACCACAGAGCCCAGCCTCCTCCAGAGGGACTTCCTGGGGCACAGGCAGAACCCAAAAACCCCAAGCGACAAGCCAGAGATGGCTCTCACACTCCCACTGTGTGACCTCAGCCACAGAATCAGCAGGAAATGGGGTCGGGCCAGATCATTGCGGGCCCTGGAGTGCTAAGCTTGGAAGCCTTGGGAGGCCATGGGGCAGCATGGCCAAGGACTGGCCTGGCAGGAAGGCATGAACTGGCTGAGGAGGAGCCAAGGGCAAGGACAGCCAACTGGGGAAGCTTCTGGTCATGCAGAGGTGTGGTGACAGGCGCCTGAGAGAGGGCAGAGACAGTGGCGAGGATGGAAAGGGAGGGCATTTTGGAGGCAGAACCCCATGACTTGGTACCTCATGAATGGAGCACAGGGTGGGAGGCGAAGGAGAAGGAGGTTGAGCCTCAGTGACGGGGAGAGTGGGGACTGTGCTGCTGGCTGGGAGTTTCCTGGGATAAAGACGCAGGCCTGCTGCTGCCACGCCCACGTCACCTGGATCCCTCTTTGCTTGGGGACCCCATTCCCACAGCCCAGATGCCATCTGACTCCCAGGATGATTTGCGACCATTAGCTTCCAAACAGACACCCCAAGGCAGCAAAGTCTTGGGAGATGCAGGTACCACCAATGTCACGAGGCTGGGCTCTGGGAGGGCCGGCAGACAGACAGCCCGCAGACTCATCACCCTGATATATGGCCTGGGGTCCTGGGGGAGCTGCTCCGCTAAGTAATTGCTTCTGCCTTGATTACAGGCCCTGGCAGAGGACTGTGGGCCTGGGCCCACCTGTGTGTGTCTGAATCCTGCAAAGTCCACATGCACAGTCACTGCCCTCAGATCATTACCTTAAAAGGTTTAATCTGCTTAGTGAGGAAATTAAGACTATAAACTATTCAGAAATTATGGAAAGTCACACGTCAGAGAGACCCTCCCCCTGTGGGATCCTTGAACACATTTTGCCGGGGGTATGTGTGCATGTGGGTATGTTTGTGTGTGGGTAAGTGTGGGTGTGGGTGTGTATGTGTACATGTGGCCTCACAGGTGTGCAGTTATCAGACATAACAAGTGGCTCAGCAAGAACCTGGCCCCAGACTGAACCCACAATCAACTCCAGAACTGAAAGGGTGTCTTCCTGGAGCAACAGGGTGCCAGCTAGAGGCAGCCACACGAGCACAGGCTGGTCCCTCCAGCCAGAGCTGGAAATCTGGCCCTAGGAAGTGGGGGTGAGGGCTGCAGCTGCTGCCCATGAGCTCTGGACCCCACAGGAAGGAGTGGCTCTCCCCACACTGACTGGGGGCGGTGATTCCCATCACCTACCTGCCATTGCCACTGGACACAGGCCCCACCTCCCACCCCAGGACCCCTGTGTGGCTCAAGATCCTCCTCTGTTTTTCCTCCTCCTGTACAGATCCACCATCATGACCTTAAGAAGAAGAGCTACCAATATTGATAAGTAAGCACTTCCTTCGCCATCCTCAGTCCTTGCAGCCCTCAAAACAGGAGATGTTTCTACTTCCAGCCCTTTTCAGAAATGGGATGGCGAGGCTCAGAGAGATCTAATGCCCCACATTCCCATGGAAGCTGGATTTGAACCCTGCTCCTGCTTCCTCTGTGAAGTCCTGCCCTGTGGGTATCTGCCTAGCTGGGAGATGGAGGTCCAGGTCACCAGAGTGACGGGGCCAAGGTCACAAGTAAAGACTTGACAGGACCTGGAGAAGCCGCCCTGCGGCCAGGCCAAAAGCAGAGTGTGCTGGAGCTGAAACAGGCTGTTCCGACCGTGGGGATAAATCAGCAGGTCCTGGCTCCCAAGGACACCGCTTACCTGCCCTTGGCCGACAGCCCTGCTGACTGCTGGAGATTGACTGCCTGGGGGCGGCGTGGGGCCTCCAGCTCGCACAGCTCAGCTCGCCACTGACAAGCGATGCAGAGGCCCTCCATCCCGCCAGGTCCTGACAGTGCCCACCTCTGCCAGCCAGGCAGGGGAGGGCCCTGGGGGCAGGGAGACACCCCCAGAGAAGCATGACATTTTAGACGGGAACCCCGTTGGTGTGGCAGTCACCCTCAGAATGCCTTCAACTCTTCCCCACCACCCCTTAGGCAGGCAGATGTGAGCACATACCCCGCTGGCCAGGGGTGCGGTCTGAAGCTCCCCACAAGCCTGGAATGTTCTGGAAGGCTGTGCTTTACTTTAAGTATTTGTATGACTGTTTCCCTCTCTTTGATTCTATAGCTATGTTTGTTTTCGTATTATAATAATCGCTGATTTGTTTCCCAAATCTTCAGGTAAGTCCACACAGCATCTTTACCCTGTGGCTTATGTCCACCCACCACGCTGCTGGATGCACACCCCACTCTGCCAGGCTGCCCCCACTTCCATCTGAGGGGTTCTAGCGTGAAAAGTCACCTGAGTGGGAAGGTCTCACACCTGGGACAGCAGGGTGGAGGCAGGTGGCAGGTGGAGAGGGCGGTGGGGGGTGATGAGGCCAGAAGCCAGCACAGGCCCAGCACTGAGGGAGGACCCTGGCAGGCTGGCCCTCCAGGGCTGTGGGTCACGTGGCCACATCAGGGCCAGAAACCCAGAGATATTGATAAAGCGCCTGGTGCTGGGCATGGTTGACCCATGACCTTCCCACCCACAGCAACTCTGTGGGTTAGAAGGAGTACCTCTTCACAGGTAAGGCAGTAGGGTCAGAAGGGCCTGTTCCTCTGTTTGCTGACACATAGATAGTAAAACACAAGACAGGGATTCAACGAGCAGGGGGTTCCCCAAACCACTCCGCTCATAACACAACCCCCTTTTCAGAAACGCTCCAGCGTGCCAGGCCTTCTAAAGCAGCCTCCATCAGTCAGCATTACCACTTTTCCTGAAGTAGACACATGCTGAGAGATGTCACAGGGCTTGCCTAAGGGCACCCAGCACTTGAACCAGCTCCTGCAGCAGAGATCCCATCCCATCTTCACTGCACTTCGGAGCTAGGGAGCTGCCAGGCTCCTGCCAGAACCTAGTGGGTGACCAGAGGGGACCCAGAAAACCTACTCCCAGACTCCTGCCCTCCCTAGACCCTGGTCCCTTTGCAAGGTGACACGGGACCTGCGACCTGCTGGGCACACAGTCCAGAAAGGATCTGCTTTGCAAATGCAGTGCAAGGAGTTGTTGGCACTTCAGCTACTGATTGAAGCTGGATGGCCTTTAAACCATGCTGCTGCTCTCCTCTCAGGCCTCAGAATCTTACTTCCTTTGGAGAAAGGGGAGCCAAGATCCCAAGAAGTGACAACAGGAAACAACAGTACAAATCAGTCAATGTTACCGAGTAAGACAGGGCTCAACAGCTCCCAAAAGAAAAATGCAACGACCACAGAGTACGACCTCCCGCAATACTTCTTTGTCTGTGACACAGCAACATCGCCCTCTGCTGCCAGTCACCAGTATGACCGCATCACCCTGAGTTCAAAGCTCATCTCCAGCTTTCCCCTGGGTCCCGCCCCCACTTCTGAGATATGACACACCTCCAGGGGGCATTCTTCACATTATAGTTGTGATTCTTTTTTCTTTTGCTTCAGGGAGCATAGAGAAGGCATTCTCCCTGGCTCTGACCAGGCACCTTCCAAATCCCACAGTTGAAAGCAGTCTGAGATCTGATGGGCGAATTCAAGTGCAAGGTGCTGGGTTTGGGTTTCCCAACCCACCCCGCTGGTGAAATTACTCCCTTTTGCAAGATGCTCCAGCATGCCAGATTTGCTAAAGCAGCCATCATGAGCATCCCCGTTTTTCTGGAAAAAGACGAGCTCAGGGATGTCAAGGAACTTGCCTAAGGACACCCAGCACTTGAACCAGCTCCTGCAACCCAGTGTGAGACCAGGGGGGGACCTGGGGTTCCGGGGACTGCTCTGCTCCCGCCTTTCTGCCTCAAATTCTCTCTGCTCACGGCACCCCACTGCACGTGTGCCCCACTGCACCGTTTGAAAGCAGGTGCCTGGGGACGTTTCATGAGCTGTCATGAGGGGCAAAGCACTCAGAATTCCGGCCAAGCCACAGCCTGAGCCCCCAGTGTCCAGCAGGTCCCAAGACTCCTGGGGCGGGGGGATGAAGCCACTCTGACCCTGGGCAACTCCCTCTTTCTCTGTCCTCACCTAGGACTGGGACTATACCTGCAGCTGTGCCTCCCTATACCAAACAGCCACAGTCCCAAAGAGCGGGGGTTGGGGGGCCGACTGCCTGTAAATCCACATGTCCAGGGGCCTCAGAGCTGCCCGATCTTCACATCTGATTGAGCCTCCACTGGGAGTGGGGAGAACGACTTCAGTTTTAAATTTCTCTCCACACGGCCGCCCCATCACAGCGTCAATGGCCTGGAATCAGCACCGAAGCTGTGGACAGCTCCTCCGTTTTACAGGCTCCACCCCTGAGACCAGGTGGTGTTATGAAGCAGGGAGGTCCTGTGGGGACAGGGAGACTAACTGTGCTAACTAAGGGGGCTGTGCACTTCCCAGGCAGCCTGAGCCTCAAAGACTCGCAGGACACCATGCAGGGGACAGAAAAAACTGGTCACCAACTGGTTGTAAATTCACTTGTGTAATCTACTCTTTGTGGCATTGAACCCAGTGACAGACCATGGCCAGGGCTTGGGGCTGCGTGGATAGGTGAAGGACAGAAATATGAATGACTAGTAATTAAATCTTTCCTCAAGTCAACATGAAGATCAAACAGGTGTATGAGGAATGAGCAAAACAAGGCCACTCCTGCTGAGTCACCAGAAGGGACCGGGTAGCCATGACTCTGAGGGGCTCCCACTGGCCAGGGCTCTGGACTCACGGCCGTGCAAGGATGGGGAGATCTTGAAAGGTTGAACATCGTCCCTGGATGATGAAACAGCCTGGGCCATGGTGTGGATGGGGGTGGGAGGAGCGTGCCTGAGCAAGGAGGTAACCTGCTTGGGGTGGGGGTGGGGGTCAGGGTCTGGTACCCAGGGAGGCAGTGAGCTAAGGACTAGAAGGCAGGATGGGTGCAGGGCAGAGGGCTCTGATGATGCAGTACTCCTGGAATACTCTGCAGGCAGAGGGCCCTACTGAGGGAGCTGGGGGGACAGGGGCAGGGCCGGACCTGAGCTGGGAGCGGGGGACGCTGGTCTGGTGGGAGGCAGGTGGGCTAGAGGGATTTGGGGATCAGTCAGGAGGTTACTGCTGAGCAAGGGCCTGGAAAATTCCAATTGAGGGCCACAGCATGGGGAGGCCATGCAGGGGGGGGGGCGGGCAGGGCACCAGCCTGGGTGAGTGACTGTCATTGTTTCCTCTCAAGAGCTGGTGGTCTGTAAGCCAGTGCTAACCCCTCCCTAGTCCACACTCTGAGCCCCTCCTAGGCCTCCGGGGACCCTCTCTCCTCAGCACTCCTTCCCTCAAACCTGCACCCATGCCGACACCTGTCTTTCCCAACCCTGTAACCAGCCAGTCACGGTCCACACACCAGAGGGCGCTGTCAGGTGATTCTGGGGCTCAAAAGAGCTTCTCTGCCGAGAGGGCCCTCGTTCTGCAGCCCCACAGGCTGCTCTGACCTGCCAAGCTGGACCCACCGGGGGTCTGACCCAGGGACATCCCAGTACCAACCCTGTCCCCCGGTCAGCAGGAAGGTGACAGGGCCTGCTGCCTCCCCCAGAGCTCACTGAGGCTTTCCAGAGGCACAGGGACGGGATGGTGGCCTGACTATGGGAGCAGGGACAACTCGCCCAAGCCCCTGCTTTCCCCTTCCTTCCTCACACACACGTTCCTGTTCCCAAGTGCACGCAGGTGCAAAACTCGCACGCACACGCACACACATGATGAAATGCTCCCCCTCAGGGGTCCGTGAGAGCAGCCATGGTGACTGGCCAGGCAATCACTGGTGGAGGGCGCAGAGACCAGGCGAGGGACGGAGGCAGGGAAGGAGAAGGAAGACCAGAGGAGAGGAAGTGCACACGAAAGCCTCGGACGCAGGACCGGGGCCCATCTCCCAACCGGAACCATGGAGGGTCTATCGAGTGTGTCAGCAACTGCCCCACCACTCAGGTGGCACGTGCACACACATGCACACACACAAGGAGACAGCAGTGCCTATGGGGCCCAAGTGGGGTGGGAGCTGACAGTGAAAGCTGCCTCTGGACACAAGCCGCGGAGGCAGCCCCGTCCGTTCCAAGATGCCCTTCAATGTGCTTTCAGTCCACGGTGTGCTAGAAGCAACTGGGAGTCCTCAGAAATTCCAAGGACTTACTCCCTGCAATTAAACATTTGAGGGCATTTGGGAGAAGTCATGTCCTGTTTCTAGGACTGGTGTTTCTCCTTCCTGTCCCCAGAACATACAACCTCCGAGGGATGCGTGTGCTCGCGTGTGCCAGATATGTCCAGGCCTTGGTGAGCCTCCCACAGCCCCGTGGGCCACCCACCCTGGGCTCAGTGACACTGATGGACAATCCCCACCTCCTGTTCTTGGCTTTGCTGTTATCAGTGGTCCACAGCAGCAGTGACACCAGTCTAAGTGCCTCAGGTACCAGATTCTGGGACAGAAGTCCCAGATGAAATGTCATGGAAGTAAATTCCAGGAGGTCCCCTCACCCTGACCCAAAGCTCCAACAGGCCTTTTTCTGAGGGACCCAACATCAGAATGAAAATCTAGGGAACTGCATTAGGAACTAACACACAGGTGCCAGGCACTGTCCTACGGGCTTCACCCAGACTGACTCATTCAATGATAATAGCAACTCCGTGGGGTAGGAACTGGTATTATCAGCCCCATTTACAGGTAAGCAAACTGAGGCACAGAGAAGTTAGGTCACTTGCCCAAGAGCACACCACTAATAAGTGGGTTCAAACACAGGCAGGGTCTGTCCCTTGAAAGTGAAGACACTCATGGAGCCTGGCTGGACCCCTACCAGAAGCAGCTCCTCCAAGCCTCTGTGGCCCAGGAAGCAGATGGACACAGCCTCGGCCCTGAAGCACCGACTCACCAGGACAGAGATAGTAACTCCTTTCTGGGTTCACAGGAGTGCTTTGTGAGCTACACCCTGCAGAAGTCTGGCACATGCTCCCTGCTGGCTGCCCTGGCAGAGCTCAGGTGAGGTGGAGACCCCTGGGCCCTCCAGCAGTGATGGGGCTGGTGATCCGAAGGGGGACCCCAGAGGAGCAGCCTCCCAGCAGGAAGATTCATTACCCCCAAGGATGCACCCACCCTGCCTCACTGCTAGCTCCCACCTCCCACCCCCACCCACTGCACAGGGAGAGACAAGGAAAGGGAGGCTGCATCCCCATTCTGACTTACTTGAAGAAGTCCTCTTTGCAATAGACGTTCCCAGCCCTGGAGAAGCACCTGTCAGCCAGCTGCATCTGGCAGTCTGCACACTTGAGGCAGGAGCTGTGCCAGTGTCTGTCCAGGACCTTCAGGATGAACTTGTCCAGGATATGCTGGTTGCAGCCGGCGCACTGGGGGATCTCTGCAGGGAGAGAAGAGACGGGCAGCGTGAGCCTTCCACACAGCCCTGCTGACCCGACCAGCCCTGCGAGGATTGGATGCCTTCCGATCTGCCACCATTCTGCCAGTGGCAGGAGTCAACCTAACCCCAACCTCCAGGGCTGCCGCACACAGTTGTGCGGGCGTACGTTGCACAGGGCCCTGGTCAAGGCGGCTGAAATTCAATCCATGGTTTGCTGATTTGGCTTGATTTGGCTTTGGCCCAAGAGTCACCTGTGGGCTTTTTTAAATCCTCACCTGCGCCCGAGGATATGTTTATTGACTTTAGAGAGAGAGGAAGGGTGAGAGGGTGAAAGAGAAAGAGAGAAACATTGATCAGTTGCCTCCTGTACGTGTCCCGACTGGGGATCGTACCTGCAACCTAGGTATGTGCCCTGAGAGGGGATTGAACCCACAACCTACTGGTCCATGGGACAACACTCCAACCAAATGAGCCACCTGGCCAGGGCGAGTTGCCTGCGTTTCTAAGAGCACCACAAGGCTAGCAGCACCCACTAATGCCACTGACACCAGCTGAAATTCCGCAGCCAACAGGCCAGGAAGACCAACATTCTCCCCCATTTCCATGACATTTTAATTCACTACTGGGTGGAGTCTGGGCTGACCACATCAGCCCCTAAGTGAGCCCTGCCTAGGCATGGACTGAGAGGCCATCTGGCTGAAAAAGCAAATGACTTGTGTTGGGAGTGAGCAGTGATCGAGGTCCAGGTCTGAGGGTGTTCCTTGCAGGGGGTGCGGGGGTGGTAGGATGTCAGTGTTCTGAGAGAATCCCCTGAGAATATTGTCATGAACTGCCATGGATACCATGGACTGGCTCCAATACCATCCCCTCCCCATGGGCCTCCCTGTGCTGCAGACAGACAAACCGGAGACTGCTTTTCCGGACTCCCTTGCAGCTCAGGTTCCAAATGGAATTTAGAGTCTGCCAATCTTACTTAAAAGGGACCTGGATTCAGCGCTAAGTTAAAGGGAGGCACAGCCAACGGGCAGGCAGGCCCCCACAGTGGAGCACACAGCGGCTATGAGGGTCTGTGGTTGTAACACCCTGATCAATCATGGCACAGACAATGAACTTCTGGAGGCTGGGAGTTGTTCCTGGAAGCTGGGCCCAGAGCTGGCTCCACTGAGGTGAAAGCTGCCTAATATCTGGGGACTGACCGCCTTCCACGTACATAGTGAAAGTGGGTTCAGCTGTCTGAAACTGAACCCTAACTGCTGCCCCACCCTGTTCTTCCCTCCCGCAGGGACTTCCTACCCACGGCCTGTTTTTCTGCCATTTCGTCTTTACTAAGGGATTTTTGAGTCAATAAAGTAGCTTCCAAACAGACAAAATGATCAGGCTTCCAAAGCTGGATGAATAAATAGCGCCAGCATCTCTAACCATGACCTGACTCCCCCTCCCCCACACCAAAAGGGGAGGCAACAAATTGAGAACAAAAAACTTACAACCACAAGCATCTCGCCTCCTAGGGCAGCATGTTGGGGGGCTGGCAACCCCGGTGTTTCCCCCTCTATTATAAACAGAACTTTGGCTCACTGTCCACACACTGCCTTTCCCATGAGAAGGAGGGGCCCTCAGGGGGCAGGACCCCTGCTTCCTTCTCAGCTTTGTATCCTCACCACCTAGCACCGTGCCTGGACAGAAGAGTGACACCAGAGATGCTAATCACTGAATAAGTAACTGACCAAGCCTTCTCTGAGACACTCACCTGGAAACGCTGCTCCTCCAGTTTCTCCTGTACACGCCAAAATGCTAACCAAAGTCACCAAACCAACTCTCTCAGGGCTCGTACATGTTTCTTGATTCACATCGTGTTTGTTGGTTGTGACGCCATTTAAAGGCATTCACGTAAGGGAATGAGCCTCAGTGCAGGGGAGAGGGGGGGAGTCGAACACATTGAAAGCTCCGTCGGGAGAAAGCTTTCTCAAGTATTGTCATTTGTATCTAAAACTTAGAGACAGGTGGTTGGGACAGTCACTAAATTGTCATCACTAGCCCTGTACACATGTCAATTTTGGACCCAATTAAACCCCAACCCCATCCAGTTCCCCTCCTGACTTCGGCAAGCCAGCAACATTTGCCTGAAAGTCAGACCCCTCGGCTACTTTGCCCTTTGACCCTGTTCTCAGACCAAAATGCCCCATGACAATGCCCAGGGGTCACACTTATGGAGGTACATGGAGACAGGACACTTGCTACCTGTCCCAGTTTGCATGGGATTTTTTTTCTCCACCTCAAGAAGGTTTTCTCTGTGACAAAGAAATTGTTCAGTCAGTAACTACTTACCAAGGAGTTCGGAGGTGCCCAGCAAAGCACTGAGCATGTGCTGACTACAGGACTTTCCTTCGGAGGAGAAAGGGTGGGGAGGACACAACGCCTGGGCGTGAATCCTAGCTCTGCTCTTTAACCTTGAGAACTTACTTTGCCCCTCTCTGCTTCGGTTTCCTCACCTGTGAAAGCGGTGGGGTGGGAGGTGATGATGACCTAGAACCTCACCAGATTGTTGTGAAGACTAAACAAAAGCATCCAGTATCCAGCTGGTGCTCAATAAGGGTTTGCCATTATTAGGCGATACCTACAGTAACCAGGTGTTAGACGTGGTACAGCTGGAGCGGAGGGGAAAGAAAAGTTAGGGACCAGGTGCACTGGCTTGGTCCGTTGAAGTCTCCTGGGAACTCTGCTCAGAGGTCATGACCCTCACCTGGAGGCTCAGGGTGCACCCCCAACACACAGCAAGTATGTGAAGTCTGGGAGTGCTGCCTGGCTGCCTCCAGAAGGTGTTCTTTCAACCATACCCCTGCCTTTCTGCGGGCGTTTTCAGGACCCAGCCTCCCCAGCGCCGCCAGAGAGGCTCTGGGTGAGCAGAGGGCCTTAGGAGCTGAGAGAGCTGGAGGCACGCAGGCGAGACTGTACGGAGTGATGGGTGGATAACCAGGATAACCAGGCGCTCCTGTGGTGTGACAAGTCCAGCCTGGGGAGCAGGGGAAGAGAGGGACAACCAGGCGAAGGGGTTCCTAAAGGGCAAGGGGGTGGGGTTTCTCCTGCCGGCGTTTGCGTTGGGAACCCTTGCTGCTGCTGGGCCAGGGGCTTGAGGAAGGGGGTGTCAGGAAGATTTCTCTGGCATCATTTTGCAGGGGAGGGGAGGGGAGGGCAGATCTAACCACGGAGCCCTCCGCGCTCAGGGAAGTGGTTTGCGGACAAGCGGGTGCAGAGCTCAGGAACAATCGCCCCGGGCACAGCGCCCGCTGGGGGCGTCTTTGTGTGAGCAGAGGCAGGATTCTGGGGAGCCAGGGACCGGGCTAGCGGAGGCGAATTTACCCTTGGAGAAGCAGACGGACAACCGGACCGAGAAACGTCATCCGGGCACGGGGCGCGCCCGCCCGCTCCCGCCCCGCAGCTCCCCAGCCCCGGGCCCGAGGCCGCTGATTCCCACTTAATTGTTGTTTGGCCTTGCCTGGCAGGAAAGATAGGGCGATATTTCTCCTCCGGCCGCAAATGCACGGGGATGAGGGCGAGGATGTATGCCCATAAAATTTATTTCGAGCAGGGTATCTAGCGGGAGCCTTAATATGATGAGTATTCAAGAGAGAATACATTAAGGCTAATGTATGCAGGGGAGGGCGGGCTGGCACTTTTAGAGGCTTGCAAGCCGAGACAACACGTTCAGGCACAACACTGAAAGCAGACAAGCCATCAGCTGCCAGCTTGCTGGGAAGGCTTCCCGCCGGATCCGGCCGGGCTGCCTGAACTTGGGGTTCTCAGCAAGAGGCCTGGGGGCCCAAACTGGGGTCCCTGGGCTTGGCAACAATGTAAGGGACATACTAAGGGTGCTTTTTAAATTAAAAAATAATAATAACACCTGAATATTCAGAAACAGAGAATTTTAAAAACAAAGGTAGTGTAATAATGGTTTATTTAAGAGATTCATAATATACGGCTAACAGTAAAACCAGGTATCAAGAGCATGTTATGACCTATGTCGGGTCCTGAATGCATATCACCTCAACAAGCCATGCAACTGGGTGAGGAAGGTGTAAGCATCCCCATTTCACAGATGAGGAAACTGAGCCTGGGGGAGGTTACCCCAAGTGCCCAAGGTCCCACCATGGGGGGGCCAGGATCTGAGCCTGTGTTAAGGCTGGCTAACCCCACCTGAGCTCTGGACGGGTCTGAGGCATCACCTCACCTGGCTGGCTCTATGCCATCAGTTTATGGAGAGAGGGAGGCAAGAAAACAGTCTCAGAGTTGCTCTGTGCGCAGTGACAAGGGCAAAGAAACACGTTAACATTTCCTTAACATCTGGGCGGATGGGGATGTTTGAGACACAGACTCGGGTCCTTCAGACAGAGAATGTGTGTGTGTGTGGGGGGGACAGACCCCTAGTGCCCTGAGGAGGCCTGGAAACAGGAGCCCTGTGCAGCTGATGGCCTTCCCCCAGCTGCAAGTGGCTAGCTTGTTGATGGCATCTGTCAAGGTCAGATGCATCCCTGCCCCGCATGAGGGGATGCAAACCCCACCCGGCAGGTGACAGTGCTCAAGCAATGACTTAGATTAATGTGAGATGCAAGCTACCTAGAAAATGTTCAAAGTGCAATGACACAGGCCTTTTAAAAAAACTTACAATAAATTATTATTTTTATTTTTTACACTTTGGAGAGACTGAACAGGACAGAGGTTCTATGGGTCTCCTACCAGAAATAAAGTTGTAGCTAAAGTTTCTAAAGAGCAAGAGGATTTCCAAAGCCCTGGTGAAGTCCACTTATTTCCTGTGGCATTTAATACCACCAAATTCCACTTTCAAAACTGGAACAGAAGCAGACCCTGGGAGTCACTGAAACCGAATTTGATCTATAAGTTCAGCTCCTGATGTGAGGAGTTGTTTCATTGAAAATGAAAATCTTTCTCTTTCTCTTTCTCTTATGTGCATGCATGTGCTCCGTGTGACACTCTCCACGGGGACTCTGCCGAGGGCAGTGGCACCCCAGGCAGAGCAGCGAATCAGTAGAGATGCTGGACCACGCAGCACAATACACTGCTCCTGGGCAGGTCCCACCCACCAGCCCTCTGCATCCTGCAGCCCTCACACACACACTCACAACTCACACATAGACACGCCATATAAACACTCAGAGCCAGGAAGATCACCGTGAGACATACACACACATACACCAGACACCCATCCATGCCACATTCACACATAGACACATGCACACCCACATCTATCTGCATACACTCAGACACACACAGCACACATACATACCCACAAACACACACACGCACACATCCACATACAGAGGCTGAGGCATCACCATTCTGGGAAAAAAGGCCAATTCTTCTGAAGCCAATTCTCTGTGAAGTCTATGGCCATTGCTGCCTAAGGGGGCTGTCCAACCCCGGAGCCAGGAGAAAGTGGGCAGTGTGTGGAACAGACAGCTAAGAAGAAGCAGACACATTTTGTTCAGACACTTTTTTGGAAAACTACTGAGAGAATTTGAATGTTTTCAGTTCTGTGTAGAGTTTAGACCTTCAAATCTTTACGTCTGCCGAATTGCTCATGATAAATCTCAGATCAGAGTGCCTGCCAGACCTGGGTTCAGATCCTGTCTCTGCTGAGTATGTGATCTTGAACAAAGAGCTTAACCCCTTTGAGCCTCAGTTTTCTTATCTGTAAAATGGAGAAACAACAACCAGCCCCTCGGCGTTGCTATGTGATCACATCGGATAATGAGTGTAAGACACCTGGCTCCAGAATCCCACTGTCTGAGTTCAGTGGTCACCTCCCTTCTCTACTCTCATGGCCACTTGCCAGCAAGATGAATGTATGTATTTAAAGGGTACCAAAATGATTTCATGATTCATTATTTTCCAATATACTATTTTTCCCTTCCTCACCCTCCCTCACCAAAACACTCAAAATTCTCTTCCCTCCCCTTAGGTCTAAGGCACCTGGAAGATGTATGCCTCTTTGCGATCAGCATAAGCCCAGAGTATGAACAGCAGATCATGTAACATTACAAGGGCGTAAGTGTTTTTGGAATTAAAAAAAAAAATCAGGCAGATTCTTTCCTCCACAGAAGAAAGGCAAATTTGCCAGACCTCAGTCCCCTCTGCACCTGTGAATGGTGAGAACAGGGGGTTGGGACCACCACCTGCCTGACCACACTTCACTTTTGCTATAAGGCATTCAGGTAAGAAGGGGTTGAGTTCAAAGTACCATTTGAAGCTTCTAGAAGTTTTCTGGGATACATCAAAATGCCCAATGAAAAAGTGACTTTTTTTATTTGATAAGAAATGGCTAAAAACTCTTTGCCTGTAGCTGGGATCTACTTCTTCGCGAAGAAAGCTTATAAAGCCCACAACAGAACGCCCAGCCCCCGTGACACCCAAAGGGCTCTGGGAGGCACCCAGAGGACTTATTTTTCAGAGTGGCCCATCAGAAAATGGGTTCCATGTTAAATTCCCCAATTCCTCCATTAGTGAGGTTTCAGAAAGCTGGTCCCTGGAAGAGATAAAAAGGTCTGATGTGGTCCGTGGTACACCAAATTGCCCACATCCCCTGGCGGTATATAGTAAATACTGTGCATTTTTATTCCCCACTCACGTCTCTTCATTTCCAAGAAACTGCTCTCAAGAAACCAGGGGCCACTGTGAAACATTTCAGAGATGGTTTGTTTGTTTGTTTGTTTGATCGATTTTAATTCTTTGAAAAATGGTGCTTTCTACCTCTTGGGTCACAGAAGATCAACAAGGTGAGGGCAAAAAATTTTTTCACTAAAGCTAGAACCAGCACAGTTGACAAGGACTTCTAGAATGTATTTTAAAAAGTGTGCCTTCCTGGGGAGACAGAATTTCAGATATTTCCATTGGAATGATGATGCTGATGAACACTTTAACATTTGTAAAACTAAGTTGGGGGTGGGGGGGTTGGTACTGACGGGAATAATGCTCATTGAACCATCCTGTGAGATCAGATTAACATTTTGTAAAATGTGGGCTTCGATGGGCCACTTTGGCATGCTGGGAGGCATTGCTTTTAAAACTTGCCTTCAGACGAAGAGAATTTTTTGTTTGTTTCACAATTTCCCTTGACAAGGGACATGCCCAGGACAAGGTTTTCCTTGCTTCTTTCAGGATAGGGGTCCGTGGAAGACGCTTCCAGGTCTCCCTGTTCACCGAGCTCACAATACTCGGTGTCAGCTTGGCCACCCTCTTGGGACACCCAGGGGGACTTCAGCCCACTTGGGGCGGCTCCCTCTGCAGAACGGGAGCCATGACTCTGACCTCTAAGACTGCAGCATGCAGAACTTGGTCCAGTACTTGAAAACCTGCAGGTTCATTTACTCTTCTCAGAGACCCCGGAGAAGTCGAGCTCTACATTTAAGAGGGCTTCCCTAAGGGCACACAGCTGGGAGCCCAGCAGGGGCTCCAACCTGCTTTTTCTCTGGGACAGATTGTGGGGCTGAGGGAAGACTAAGGCTTCCGACTGTGCTCACCAAAATCACCTCTACCTGGTGGCTTTCACCCCAAATCCTTTTGCTGGTAACTCCACTTCAGGAGTAAGCTGTTTTCTGAGTTCTGTCTTAAATACCCTTTGGCTGATGTATGGTTCCAAAAATACCTAATTTCATTTATTTGTTTTTTTATTGACTACAAATTGAAAGGAGAAGCCAAATGGGGCTTTAAGGAAACACACATACAATTAAAATATTATGCAAATGTTTTTCTTAGAATTCCCTGCTCCTCCCCCAATTATAAGGGAAAACAGGCCCTGGCCAGGTAGCTCAGTTGGTTAGAGCATTGCCTGATTCACCAAGGTGGCCAGTTTGATTCCCTGGCCAGGGCACATACAAGAAGCAACCAATGAGTGCATCAGCAAACGAAACAACAAGTAGATGCTTCAGTTTCTCTCTCACTTCCTCTCTCTCTCTCTCCAAAAATCAATACATTGACAAAATTTAAAGAGAGAAAACAGCCAATGGCAAACACTGCTGCTCCCTTACCTAAGGTTCCCCAGCACTAAAGAGGGAAGAGATTTTTAAAAGGCAGGCAGGGAAAGCACTTCCAGTGGGGGCTTGTTGATTTAGTCTGGGAATGACTAAGTCTAAGGTATATCAAAGGACACAGGAGTACCAAGTACTGCATCCTGTCTGCCTAAACTCACACTTACGTTCTGGAATAGCCTCAACAAAGAATTAGAACAGAGGTATAGCTAAATTAAAATTCCATTCATGGAGAGGTCTACTGCTGGATACATATTTCAAAATAAAACTTCCCAATTCAAAGTTGCCACCAACCCCACAGAAAATAAAGTCCCGTTGTCTGGTCACAATATCCCTCTAAAATCACCGGGTAACTGCGCGGGAGGGACCTGCGGACGAATCCGTCTAAGCAGCGCATATGCAGGGCAAACCTAGGACGGAGGATACAGTTTTACCTGGTATACCACGACTCGATGTGTCTGGTGGGTTTTTTTTTTCCCTCCTGGCTGTATATTTGCCATTTCCCTATTGAAGACAATTCATTTTTATTGAACAATTTATAGCTTCCTTTTCATATTTTTCCTTATTCTAAACCAATGTATCTTGAAAATAACAAGATGTTTTGTAAATTTCCTTTTAAGGGATCTTCATAACCTAGTAAGCATAATCTCATGAACATCACAGCTGCAGCGCAAAATTCCAATATTAATTCTTTAAAACTTAAGGTGAAAAGGAGCATTGAACATTGTAGTATTTTTGCAATGGCAACAATAGAATTAAACAGAGATCTGGGCCAGCCACAGAAACAGGGGGAAAAGTCTAATAAAAAAAAATGGCATTACATTTAAGGTAAATCATATTCTCTATTATAATTATATTCACTTATATACTTTAAAAATACACCAATCTGCACACATCTTATCTAATTTGTAGTGATTTCTATTTGTCTTGACAAATGATTAACAACCAGCAAAAAAAAATCAGAAAACCCTTCTCTTATCAGAAAGGATCACCCCCAACCAACACTCTGCCTCGGCTTCTCCCACCCCCTCTCCATCACAGTCCCTAGTGGTTTCACGTGCTGCTTTGGGGTCCCTGGTAAACTCTCCTTTGTTCTTTTTCTGCCCAGTTCAAACACAGTAACCTCTTCAATAAAAGATCACATTCAAAAGCATCCTGGGGACAATTTCAATGTTACCATTTTAAGGACACATTTGGATAACATTGTAATAGAGTCTTGCAGTAAATAAAATACACAATATAAATATGATTTTTTAGGTATAGGCTTTCTTCTAGGTTACATATTGGCACAAAATTTGTGATCTTCAGTAGGATATATTGAATATTCCCCATAATTGCAAATAAAACAGAAAATCACATCAAATAAATCCATGGCAATCTCTGGAAACGTTCTAGGCACATCTCTGCTTCCACTCCATTGACATATAATCATTGCTGCATCTCCACAATATATTTTTCTGATAATCTCATTCTGTAGCAATATCCCCTATGTTTGGCAGCCTCTCCCTCATAGGAAGAAACTTTCAATTAATTTGGCTGCAAGTTTTGTCTCTATGAAGCTATTCCCAAAACCAATCCCTTCACCCTCTAACATTATAATTAAAGCAAATTATACTTTAAAGACATTTGGGGACGAGATACCGCCGTTAAACATCTGTGGCTAGACCCAGCCTGACAGAGCAAAGGGGGTGGGGAGAGCTGAGAGAGAAATCCACCAAAAGAACAACAGGAGTTAGGACTTGCCTCCCGAGATGATTTTCCAGCCTGCCAGTAATACAGCTAACCCAAAGTACATTTTCCAAGGGTGAATCAATTTCAATTTTGCCAATTAAACCTGGCTTGTCCACTCGCCCCCCACAGCCCCGCCTCAAAATGGTTGGTCTGTGCTCCATGTTGATCAGGGCTCCTGTAAAAAATTTAAGCTGATTTCTTTCTATCACAAACAATACCCCAGCTTCAGGGTGCTTTCTGCCCTGAACCCAGAAACTGCCCTACCTCCCCAGGCGTCCTAGAAAGAGGGTGAGAGAGGGACCTCATTCTGCAGCCTGCTGGGTGCTCAAACCCCAGTAAAAGCCCTTTTGCTGTGATTTCAGGCACAAACCCACGTTCCTCCCTGCAAAGGTTTTACAGAAGAGGGAGGGAGGGAGGGAAAAGAGAGGGAAGGAAGGCATTCCAGCCACAATGGAATTTTACCAGAAGCAGTAGACCCTGCTCGCTCACATCCGTGCTCACACTCACTCCAGAGAAAAGGCAGAAAGCCTTCACAGAAACCCCACTCCCCAGCCACCCCCTAACCGGGCAGTCTGTAAAACAGCCGCTTCAGTCTGCCTCCAGCCCAGGGGTCTCGCAATGCCAGGGATACTATTCCTCCCGCCCGCCCATCAGCGAAAGCGGTTCCCAGCCTCTACGCGCTCCAAAGTTCCTCAGCTCTAACCCTGACAAATCTCCCTAATTGAAAGAAATGGCCCAGGTCCTCCATCCCTCCCCCTCCCCCACCACAAGTCTTCAGTTTGGAGGAGGAGACTAATTTCCTGGCCACCAGAGACATCCGCCACCCCTTACTAAGACAGGAGGCTCGAAGGAGCTTTCCAAACCGTGTGGCAGGCACAAAGGTTAGTCCCTGTTCACTCGCTTCCAGCCCTGGCCCCACCGCAGGTGCGCCTCTGCCTCCCCAGCCCCGGTGTCTCCCCGGGCTCCGCCTGCTAATTCGGGGCTAAGTAGTCACTAATTGACTGTCGCACGGAGTGAAAGGGCACTAAGATCCGAGGCCAATGGGAAGTTAGGACAACAGAGATATTTAGGCCTGGAGGCTGTCTACACCTGGTCAGCGGGGTCACCAGGTCACTGCTCAATACACAAGGCGGCCCCGTGCGTCGTGTTTTGTCTACTCGACGGAAAGAAACGGCCGGTTCCCCTCCTCCGGCCACCCCACCTCACCTCTAGGAGGGCTCGGTTCTTAAAAAATTCACGCAGGAATTTGCAGTCGCGGGGGGCGATCTCCAAGACGTCCCGAGGACCCGCGCTGCCCTAATCCCCCGAGCATTCAGCGCACATTCTTGCCTTAACCCCACCTTGTTTCTGGCGTGTCCAGAGGCAGGGGCGCCCAGCGTTGGCCCCTCCTTCGTCGGATTTCCTGCCGCTTCGGGTTCGCCCTGCCCCGGTTCTGCCGCTAATTCCTCTCCTTCCTGATTAGTTTCACCCCGCAGATCCTTCTAAAAGACATTCACCCTGCCCATTAATAATAATAAATAATAATAATGATGATAATAATAATAATAATAGTAGTAGTAGTAGTCCCATCCTGGATGAAGCCAACCTCTGCCCCTGAGTGAAGCCGGCGCTGGGTCCCAGGCCAGCTGCGGCTTCCTCGGGGGACCTTGGGTGCGACCTTCGGCCCGCGCCATTTCGCCTTCCCGCTGCCCAGCGTCACCAACTCCCTCTCCGGGTCGGCTTCATTTACATCATCGGCTGCCCAGGGCGAGACCTCGTCTCTCGAGGGAGCCTGCCAGCGCTCTTCAAGGTCCACTAAGCGCGGGTAGCAGGGTGGGGAGCTGGGGCTCGAGCGCGGGCAGGGCGCACGGATGCCCCGTGCCCGCGGGCCACATCCAGGCTCTGCGCCGGAGGAGCCGCTCCCATCATGGGAGAGCCGCTTTCCAAGGGTTAAAAAGTCACCGAAAGACTCATGCCGCTGGCGCTGGGATTTACTTCTGCCTTCCCAAGTGTTTGGTGCAAAATGGGTAAGGAGAGGGAGAGGTTTCCGCCGGGTCTCCGCTCGCTGGGCTCACGGTCCGCGCTCCCGCACTTCTCCCCGCGGAAAAAAGTCTCTGCCACCGTCCCTAAGCGGCAGGACAGGCGTCCCAGGCTTGGACGTTCCCAACCTGCTCGAGGCCACCAGCAAGAATAAGGCAGGAAAAGGAACCGGCCAGGCGGACGGAGGGAAGAGGCCGAGGCACAGGGATGCCGAAAGCGGCGCGGTGGACACCGCTGCAGTCCCTCTCTTTCCTCCCTCGCAGCCGCGAACTCTTATCTGCTCCGGACTGAGGGACACGGTGCCCGCAAAGCCCGCCCTCTCCGAGGGGCACCCTGTCCGCACCCGTCTCCCACCCGTCTCCCCTGGCGAGCGCACCAAACCCAGCGCACAGGTGGTGAGAGCGCTCGGGACAGACGCCGCGCGCAGGGGCGCAGCAAACGCTCGCAGGAGGAATTCAGGGTCAGCCCCCGGGCCACCCAGGCCCGCACCTGTCGGCGGGGCGGGGGAGCTCTGCCCGAGTCGCGGCGAGGTCACGCAGGTCGCGCTCCCAGGCGAAGACTCCGCTCCCGCTCAGCCCCGCCAGGCTCTGGCTTTCCGCGAGCCCGGACCACGCAAGGCAACACCCCGAGCTGGGTTGCGCGCTCTCTTCCCGGCCCCGACTTCCCGTCTCCCCCGGACACCGGGCGCCGCTCGGTGCGGACCTTCGCCCCTCACCCACCCCGCCGGCCGGCCCCCGGTCCGGGTAGAAGCGTTACAGCCGCTTCCCGGGAGGGCGCCCCTCCGCCCTCCCTGCCCTCTCGGGTGCAAGCAGAGGAGCGGAGGCCGCGGGAGCCCCTAGCTTCTCGGGCGCCCCCGGCCGCCCCCGCCCCAAGCGACCCGCCGCCGCCGCGGTCACCCCGGTTTCTGCAAATTCCCTGTGGGCGCTGCGCAGCCCTGGCCCGCGGCTGGGCCGGTGCCCTCGCGTGAGAGAATCCGAGCCCGCAGCCCGCTAGGCCCGAACCTGCCGGCGGGGACACCCGGTCTGACCTGTAAATGTTGGCTCGCACCCGCAAATGTGTGTGCGACGCAGGGAAGGAGGTTCGCGGTGTCGGGGCAGCAGTTTGAATTTCTGTATTGGAATCTGATAGAATATTTAATGATGTTTTTGTGCACAACTCCCCCCGCCCCCCACCCCCCCACCCCGTAAAGGCAGGAATGGAAAGAAGAGCGCGTCGCGGCTCCGGAGTTGGAGAGAAGTCTCAACCCGGGAAATGAGTCGGTTCCACCCCTTTCGCAATGACCCTGCAGGAGGGTGACAACGCTGGGGGAAGGGGGAGGTGCTGGGAGATTTACAGCGGGCAGGAGTCCCAGGGAGAGGGGAAAGGGAAGTGGAGCGTCGCAAAGAAGTCCCTCTCGCAGATGCCACCGTACCCGAAATCAGCACCCTTTTCTCACAGCGTCGGGGTTCATAAGAGCGGCAAGCAGCAGATGTTGGGGGGGGGGGTAAGAAAGGGACAGCAGACGCCCCGGGCCTGCTCTCCATTCACCACCCCAGCCTGCAAGGGGCAGGGCCCATCTTCCTCCCGCCCGGATTGACCCGCTCTCCGGCCCGCAATCCGGGGCCGCAGGTGTCCCTTGTCCTTTCCCTTGGTGCCTAGGAGACTACCTGGGCAAGGGGTGGACAAAACGTCCACCTCCATACATGTCCCACACGTCCCCGGTCGTCCTGGCCTGCAAGAGGGGCCAGCAGGACGGAGATGCGCCAGGGCGGGGGCAGGGGGGGTTCTGCTGAATTCAGGAGGTGAGAGCTTCCAGGAGGTGCGGGAGGCGCTCACCGCACCCAGTGCTGCCCGGAGGGGCGCGGTGAGGACTCGGACCACGACGCTCCTACCGCTCCGGAGGAGGCAGAGGGGGCGACGGGATAGAGGCAGGGTGTGCCCGAAACGAGACGGACCCGCGACCCCACGTCGCAGTCCTAGCAGCCAGGACCCGCAGCTGGTGACTAGGTCTCCTTCCGCACCTGTCCACGCGGCACGGCCGGGAACAGACACGAACGCCTTTCAAAGGGGCGCTCGGCTCTTACTGGACGTGACCCGAGGGTGCCGCCTCCTGCAAACAGCTTTCTTGACACCCGGCGCACGGAGTCCGGGTTCTGAGTCCCTTAGGAAACCGGCCTGAGGAGGGAGGGGCTGCCGGGCCGCCCGACCGTCCGGGATTTAAGGGGCCGGGTCTCTACTTCCCCACCCCATGTCGCTCCAGGGTGATTCCCAGACGCCTCCCGCCCGATTCTTCTGAGCTTCTGGTCCCAGGCCACCCCTCCTTCACACTGATGAAGACCCCCGAGCCTGTCCCGGGAGCGGCCACCTCTGGGCGGGGAAGCAGGAGGGGGGCGACCCAGGTGACAACCGTGATCCTCCCTGGAGCCAGCGGTGGCGGGAGGCGGGTCACACAGTGTAAGGAAGAGAACCGCGGAGAGAAAGAGAAATATCGCATTACTTGGCAATGGTGCATGCACCTCACTCAACCCCCAAAAGCAAAAGAATATTCCAGAGCCCAGAGCACCAGAGGCACCGAGGTTGGGGATCCCTAAGCCTGCATCCCCAAGCGCTCCAAGTGTGGTGGCTCAGGGTGAAGGAGCAGAACAAGAATAGGTGTGTGAAGGAGGCAACCCAAACCTTCCAGGGGGCCTGTTGAAGGGACCCCAATTGGAGAGCCTTTCTCCGGTCTCCACCCCTCCCCCCCAGGCTCAAACACCCACAAGCCTGCCATTACCCTTCCTCCCTGAGGCTCAAGAGCGGTCCCTCACTCCACTCCCACACAGACTCTTAGGCCCTGGCCTCCTGGCCCAGGAAAGAAAACTGGGGTGCGTGCGTGTGTGTGTGTGTGTGTGTGTGTGTGTGTGTGTGTAGGCCCCACGGCACCTATGCCCACTTCCCAGCACCAATAGCTCAATAGGCAGTGGCCAGATTTGCTGCAGTGGGGTTTGATATAATCCACACACATCCTAAAAGAAGAAAAAGAAGAAGAAGAAAGAGCTACATCCCAAATTCTCCCAGGCCAACCCAGGACACAAACCCTGGGCAAGACAAAGGGAAGGGCAGGCCACCCCCTCCTGGTCGGTCATTGCCTCCACGGGCCACCCCTGGAGGAGTTCCATTCTCTAACCCATGAACTTTGCCACAGTTCCCACCCAGACTCGGAGCCCTGGCCAACTGCAGCTCTGAGGGCGAGGTCTGGGCATTTTAGGAAATCCAGCTCCTGACCCGGAAATCAGAGTTGTCTCTGAGTAAGAGACACAAAAAGTGAGACCACCTGAGACAGGCCGTCAGTGCACGGCCCACCCCTCCTTCTAACTGTCAGTCCGTGAATGTTAACTATTAACGCACAAAAAGTGCTGGGTAGCCAGAACGGCCGCCAGGCGTCCACACTCCCCCGACCTGGGCAGGGCTTCGGGACTTGCAATCAGCTTAGTGTCTGTGCAGGGGCTGAAAACCCACTCCCTCCCTGCTTGGGGTGGGGTGGGGACCCTCAGGGAGGCAGTGAACCCCCAGGCTTTCTACAGACACATCTTAGCAAACTTCCCAAGGCACCGCGCAGTCGTGGAACTGTTTATCAATGGTTGACAGAATTAGGCACAAAGGATAACGGTAAGATATAGTAAAAACAAAACAAAACCCTAAGTAGGTTTGGGTGAAGCTAAGCTCTCCTTGCCCTTTCTCAGAAACTTCCCAGGAAGCCCCAGAACACACCCAGCCTGCCCTTTGAGGTTTGGCGGGGACAGAAACCCTGCCATGGAGACCCGAGGCGCAGGAGGGCGCGCTCGTGCGCCCAGTTCATAGGTAGGCAGCATTCTTGGATGAGCCGGTCCTTACTGAAAATAAACCTACAGGACGCAGCTCCTGCTCTGTTAAAGAAGTCGCGGGCAGCAGCACAGCCACTTGGCAAGCAGAGTGAAAGAACCCCTTCGTCTCTCCACGGAGCCCACGGGAGTCCCGAAGAGCCTGCCAGCCTGTGGGGCAGGACTCGCGCTCCGGCTTCCACACAGATTCTCCACCGCAGACCCTCGGCTCGGGAGTGGGGGACAGAGACAGATTTCCTCCGGGAAAACCCCTGCGCGCGCACACCTATGCAGACACAGACCGGAGATAAACAAGCCCAGAGACCCCGCCGCCTTGCTCATTTCGGGCGCGGGAAAGAAAGGCAGAGGGCAAGCAAAGCACCTACACACCCTGGTCTCTCCCCCTCTGAGCCCCAGACGTCCCGAGAGCCTGCCCTTGTGTGCACAAAGGCTGCCCCCTGAGTTCACAACTTCGTCCTCGTGCTTCTCCCTCCTGCGCATTCCTTGGCTAGATGGAATATGGCGAGGGGACTTCCTCTCTAGTAGCAGGCAGCCCCGGCGGCGCAGGCGGCGGGCGCCGCGGGCAGCAGCGGCCGGGGACGCACCAGGCGCGCGCGCTCTGCGCACGGGAACAGAACGTGTGGCCTGGGCTTCAGTGCTGCCAGCCCCTGGGGGCGGGGGACGCGCTCTCCAACTTTCCGCCAGCTAGGGTTAAGTTGCTGTAGCTGTACTGGAATCTTTGACTGTAGCCTCCGGGGAGGGTGGGGGGATGATTTGGGGAGAACACTCCAGCCGTCAGGCCTGCCCTGCAGCTTGTTCCCCTGGTGTCCCCAAACAGCACTCTCCCCAACGGTCCTAGAAAAGCCATGGGGTGGCGATGCGAGGTTGGGTATCCTCAGCTCGCCCCCAGTATGATTTGGGAGGCTTTCCCTTTCGGCCCCAAAAGCCAAGAACCAGGCCCTTCGCCCCTGCCCTGTGACCGCCTCTGCGCCCGGGCCGCCGGCCCCTCACCCCGCCCGGCCCCTTCGGTCCAGGCTTCGAGCAGCGTCCGGCCCGCCCCGCACCGGCCAGTCTTGTTATTAAATTAAATCAGTGAGAAAGGGGGTGTCTTACGTTGCATCGGCACACCAAGCATCTCCGGGAGCCCCTTGACAGCCCCCTCCGCGGAGACAGCTGCGCTCTGCATCATCTCGGAGCGAGAGCCAGCGAGTCGCAGTCTACGGAGATCTCTCGCCCTCTCGCTCAAGCTGGATTCAAAAATTTGAAAATAATAATAAAAAACCCAACCAGGCCGCCGAAGTCACGGTGGAAGCCGGACCCTCCGCCTCTCCAGGAGGATTCCACAGGCTGGCTGGCCCCCTCCCCCCGCCAGCCCTCAGTCTGTTTCAAATCCCTTTGATCTCGCTCTCCCGGGTTGGTGCACATCCCGGTTGAGACGCTGTTGCTGCAGCCCTGGCTTTTTTCCCCTCCTCCCTCCCCCGCCCGCTTCCCTCCCCCTCCCCCGCCACCCTTCGCGTGCCGGACGCCGGGGAGGCCGCGGTCACCCAGGCGTTTTGATTCATTCACACTGCAGGAACGGCCGTGACGTCGCTTTCCGCAGGGAGGCCCGCCCTTCAGCCAATCCCCCCACCGGCGGCGAGCGGCGGACCCCCGCGGGAGTGAGGGTCCTAGCGCCCCCAAAGGGGTCGCCGGTGCAGGAGGGCAGGGCCGCCCGGAGCGGGGAGGGGCCTGCCGGGCCGTCCCCCACCCCCACCCCCACCCCGGCTCCGGGCCGGGCGGCTCGCTCTCCGGTACAAATACTGCGGGCGGTCCTGACAGCGGCAGCAGGTGGTCCGGCGCTGAGGGCTGGCAGCTTTCCGCGGGTCCTCCGGGGGCTCGGGCTCGGGCCGCGGCTCGCGTCCTCCCCGCCCCTCCATTCGGACCAAGAGGCGGCGAAGGGCGGGGCAGACCCTCCGGCCGCCAGGGCTGCACCGCGCGGTCTCCTCCTCGCGCGCTCTCGGCCCGGGCTTCCCTGCGCCGGACCGAGCGCGCTCCTCAATCAGACGACTCCACCCTCCTCCGCCCGCTCTCCGGCCAATTCCTGCGCTGCCGTCGCTCCCCAGCCCTCGCTCTCCCTCCGCCGTGTCTGGCTGAGGATGGGCCAGGGACAGCCGGCCCTCCTGCCGGAACGCGCGAGCCACGCCGTCGGCCCCCGGGGAGCGCCCCCTTACGCCGTGGCCTGCGGTCTGCTCTACCCTCTTTCTCCGCCCGTCGGAGCCCCGCGCCTTCGGGCGGCGGCAGGGCCTCCCAGGCCGCTCTGCCCTCGTCGCCTTAGCTCCGTCCCGCCCTCGGTCCCCGGAGACCACTCTGCGCCGCGACCGCGGGCGCTTCGAACGGTTCTCGACCTCGTGCGTGCAGGGCGGCCGGCCGGGCGCGTGCTGCTGATTGCAACTACGAGACACCGATAAACGCTTACGTTCCCAACGCCGGTTCCCGGAGGAAACGAAACGGGAAGCCCACTGCTGGCGCAGGTCTCCGTGGAGGTTCTCCCACGCTCGATCAGAGAGTCCCCGCCGGCTGGCTGCGCGCTCGCGAAACCCAGCTCCGCTGCCGCAGGACCTAGCGGCTCTCCGGATCCAGCCCTCGCGACACCCCCTTCTGAGTTTCGTTTCAAAGGTGCAGACAGACGTGTCCTCCCAGCCTAGTGGGGTCCAGCTAGAGGGGGGACTGTGTACCCTCTCCAGACTTCCAGCACGTCCCCTGCTTCCCCCTCCCGCGTGTGGCCCCCAAACAGGGGACACCAGGATTGGAGAGGGACAAGCATGGGGGTGCGGGGAGACAGCGTGACAGGCTGCGCTTAGAATTTGTCTTCAACGATGTCACAGTGACTTCCGTGTCCACTGGCTCTGGCTTGGCACAATTTCTTCTCTGTTTACCTGCGAGGTGACTCCAGTCCCCAAGAGAAAGGCAAAGAGAGAACCCCGTGACAGGTTCCGTGTTTACCCAAATATTTTCTTCGAAAATATAGTCAGCAAACACGAGGAAATGCCCGCCTCTGTTAGCAATTAAAGACAAGCAAAACAAAACGACACAGTACTTACCACTTTTTGTCTGTTAAAAGGCCATCTGGGGGAGAAATCGTGGAATTCAGTGCTGGTAACGTTGCTTCGAAACTGGAACTCACCAATATTGCTGGTGTGCACAGTAACTCTTAAATCCGTTTGAAAAGCCGTTTAGCAACATGTATCAAACCCATAAAATCTGCATACCTTTAGCTCATGTAATTCCACTTTTGAGTGTCGAATACACAAAACAATAAAATTTGAAAACAATTGTTTCATACATAAAGATGTGTTTACAGCATTACATTTTGGAGAAAAATAACCTATGTACTCAACCAAATAAAAGATGTTTATGAAGTCTATTAAATCTGCTTGGTCATATGTAATACCATTATTGAAACTAATTATGAAATTTAGCAACACAGGAATGAAGACTAATTTTTAGTAAAAACAGGATGCAATATTGTATGATTATGAGTATGGAAAATTGTTCGCAATGATAATACACATTGTTGGCGAGGGTGTTTGGAAATTAGAAAACAACTCCCGGCCTGGTGGGTATGCAAAAAAGCAACAATGCCTTCTGAAGGCATTTTGGCAACATGTTCGTAGCCTAAAAGTTTGGCCCAATCCATATAGAAATTTATCTACAGAAAATAATCAAGAATATAAGGATGTAATTTCAAGGATGC